>VDFB02095470.1:145794-171053 GCA_007258455.2 Sequoia sempervirens | reverse complement strand
GAAGCATCTACAACAACTGAACTTACTAGAATCACATGATCTTCATTCAGGAACACAAACAGAAGTAACAAAAAAATTGTCAAAATACAAATCTTCATAACTCGATCAAATCTTCACACAGATCTCTAAAACTTGACGTGGATAAACTAGATATACTCAGCAAGAAACCCTTTTTTCCAAAACCTCATAACAACAATGTACTGATCACACGAACATAAAGAACTTCACTTCATCACTGACAACTTGTAGCACTTCTTATTACAATTTTCTCAATATCCTCGACATATACAACTTCTAATGCAACAATGCTAATAGTATTGACATGAATGAAAACCACATATCAACAACACAACACAACATCCAACAATCTCCCCCTTTGACATTGATGGCAACACATGATGTGAAAAATACCATCGACACAACTACGCTTACTCCCCCTTAGGTTCTGACTCTTCTTTCCTCAACTCTTCTCCCCAAAAAGATTTTTCACATTGCTCTTCTCCCCCTTTGACATCAATGGAAAAGATTTATTCTATACAAGCTATGAGCCACATATCTTAACACCTAAACTACTCCCCTGAGTAGTTTAGATCAAAATATGATCATGAAATGCACAGATTGATGCAAATCATTGCATCCTTAGTTTTGATTAGGAGGGGTAATCACCCCTAACTTCCCTTTGAGATACTCAAAAGTATACTCAAATCTAACTTCCTTTTCACTTACTTTCTCTCTCAAAAATTGAAACTTGATAGATATATGCTTGGTCTTGGAATGTAGCACTAGATTCTTAGAAATGTTAATAACACTTGAGTTATCACAAAATATAGCAATAGGATCATCATACACAACTCTGATATCCTTCAACATTTGTTTCATCCATAGTACTTGAGTACAATTATTAGCAACAACAATGTATTATGCCTCTGTAGTAGATAAAGAAATAGCATTCTTCTTTTTGCTTAACCACGAAATCAACTTCTTTCCCAAGAAAAATGCTTCACCACTAGTACTTTTCCTATCATTCACATCTCCTACCCAATCGACATTAGTAAAGGCACTCAAAGTAAGATCATCATCTTTAGGATACCATAAACCAAAATCAACTATCCCCTTCAAGTATCTAAAAATCCTCTTCACAGCAGTCACATGAGATTCTTTAGGATCAGCTTGAAATATAGCAACAATACATAGAAAATTCATGATATCAAGCCTAGTTTGAGTCAAATAATGAAAACCACCAATCATTGATCTATATCTAGTCTTATTTTCCTTTGGAGAATCATCATTGAAGTTGTTAACTTGCATCCAGTCACCATAGGTGTACCAACTGGCTTAGACTCTTCCATACCAAATTTCTTCAGCAATTCTTTCACATACTTGGACTGAGATATAAAGATCCCTTTATCTAAGTAATTTGCAATCCCAAGAAGAATTTCATCTCTCCAATCATTGACATCTCAAACTCATCCTGCATCTCATTAGCAAACTTCATACACAAGCTATCATCTCCTCCAAATATGATATAATCAACAAAAACTTCCACAAAAAAATCTTTATCATCATTCTTGAAATACAAATTACTATCAGCAGTACCTTTGCTAAATCCAATCTAGCATACCTTGCTCTAGGAGCTTGTTTGAGACCATACAATGCTTTCTTCAATCAGAAAACCATATCTCCCTAATTAGTCAACTAGAATCCATTAGGTTGTTCAACATACGCTTTTTCTTCCAATTCACCATTTAGAAAAGAAGACTTGACATCCATTTGATAAACTTTATAGTCTTTGTAAGCAACATAAGCAAGAAACAATCTCACAGCTTCACCTTGTTCATTCAATTTGTTTCTAAAGACCCATTTAGTTCTGTGATATAGGGGGATTAACTACTCACGAGTTCTCTTCATTCAAAGATCCTCATGGAGTGAACTTCCCTATATTACCTCAATGGGATAGTGGCAAGAATTCTAGAATATGAAAGAGCAGGTCACAGAGGTTCTCTAGACGAACAGACAATCTCTCAGCCAAAGGAGGTCAGTGCAGAATGACAGCACGACGCGCTGGCGTCTCCTACAGACCAGAGACTGAGTTTATCACAAAAAATTCCTAAATGAATGCTAGAAAATGGATTACTAAGAACTGACAAAATGTAGGAAAAGGACATAATGCGATAAAGTAGTAGAATTGACAAATATAAGGAGAAGAAAGGAAGGAGATACTTACAACTATGTAGGTGATGAAGCTTCCACCAAACGAATGTCTTCAAAACCTGCACACAAGAGGAAGAGAAAAATTGTTGGGTGGTTGTATAGGGGCCTACCTCAATTAGACCTCGTTTTGGTGTTCCCACCTCCACGGATAGCCAGATAGATAGAGAAAAGTAGAAATGAAGTAAAGAGCACTAAAGCACTACAAAACAATGTTATGCTACTCAACCAAGTAATAGAGGAGAGGAGTGAAATCTTACCACCTCCACCAAGAGCACTCAAAGCTAATGGGGGAGAAAATGAGAGGAACTCAAGCCTCTGCTACAATGGTGTTTTGTTCCACACTTTCTCTACTAACGTAGTGGAGTGTTGATGTTGCTGCTGTGAAGTGTAAAGTGTTTTGCTAGAATGCTTGGAAGAGAATGTGAAGCTTGTGGATGAAGTCCAAAAGTGGTGAAGAGATCTCTCCAACCTTTCATCCAACCCCTAATGCAATTCAAAAGATTGATTATGAAGGAATGAGAAGGAAAACGGCCATATTCAAGTCGGTCGGCTGAGGAGGGCATTACAAATCGACCCCCAATGGGAAGTGTAACACCTTTGTAGGCTCTAGACGTAGGAATCTGTCAAGGACGTAAGCACACTGTGCGGACATCTGCACGCCGTGTGGGTGTCCCTGAAAGAAACACCTCCACCGATGCTCAAAATAGGTACCAATTGTGATGCAAGCAATGGGCTTAGGTGGAATTAAGCCTCCGAACTTGGTTTTCTAAGGTGGACAAAGGAAAAAAGGTGAATTGCACATAGGGTGAAAATTCGCTCTTATACATTTTTCCCCCACTTTAGCGAGCATGAGTACTGATGAGTGCTCGGTAAAGTAGATCAAGAAGAGAGTAGGGTTAGAAAAGTATACCTAAACTGTCGAGGATGCAGACCGTGATCTGGCGAGCCCAAAGATGTAGGGAGAACAAAAGACTCCATAGCTGCTCAGTACTATGAAGTTGGAACAACAAGGTGCCTTATAGGCCCGCAAACCTACAAGGAGGCAACCCCCAAGATCTCTCGCATGGAGGAAGCCCCAAGGAAGGGGACTCCGAAGAGTCAAGAAGCAATGACATGTCTTCCCACATATAGAAAATTTTAGAAGTGGCAACATGTCCACCCATAGATAGAGAATTTCTAACGTGTCAATATGCCTACCTGCAGATAGAACATATCTAAAAGTGGTGACACATCTACCCATAGATAGAACATGTTTGAAGCATTAATACGTCTACCCATAGATAGAACGCATCTAAAAGCGGCGACATGCCTACCTGCAGATAGAACATGTCTAAAGCATCGATATGTCTACCTGCAGATAGGACACATCTAAAGGCTGAGACACGTCTACTCATAGATAGAACATGTCTAAAGGATCAATACGTCTACCCGTAGATAGGATGCATCTAAAAGAAGTGACATGTCTACCTCTAGATAGAACATGTCTAAAGCGTCGATACGTCTACCCACAGATAGGACGTATCTAAAAGCATTGACATGTCTACCCACAGATAGGACATGTCTAAAAGTGGTTGGTCACGTAGACCGTAAAACTTTCAAAGGGGTCCCTCGGGAACCTAGCGTAAGAAGAGGGGTCCACTCAAGGGATACGTTGTTTGAAAGGTGAGATCTAGTCAGGCTTCCTCCAAGTTAGACGGGAAGAGATGAAATAGGTCTAGTTGAGCTACCCCCAAGCCAAACGTCAATAAACTTGTTTGAGAGAAAATATTTCAAAGAGGTCCTTCAAAAACCCTTCAAAAGGAGAGGAGGTCCACTCAAGGGACACTTCATTCAAAAGACATAGCAAAGAGAGGGGTCCTTAAGGAGGACACACATCTCTGAGTGAGTTATCACTACCCCCAACATACAAGGGAGGAGAACTGTGCACGATACTTCGAACAGGATAGAGGTAAACCTCGACATCACTTGTCATGCAAAGTAAAGGTAGGTGCGTCAATCAAACAAGAGTTTGATGGCACCTAAATCATGAAGTTGTTGAATTTTATCCTTCAAGGCTTTACATTCGCTAGTGGAATGTCCAAGCACTCGATGGTATGTGCAGAAAGAATCTTTATGCTTACAAAATTTCTTGCGTATAGGAGAAGGAAGAGTAATTAAGCGGGCTTTTAGAAGCCGCAAGAAAACATATTCTTGCTCATATAAAAGATGAGTAGGAAACAACCCTTTCTCTTGTGGAGAAAGGTTCGATCCCTCACAAGAAGGAGATATGGAGATAGAAGAAAAGGGAGGAGGATCTCCATAGAGAGCGTTATTCTGGCAAGGGGGATCATGCTCTTTTATGGGATCACCATCAACCTTCTTGATAGGACTAACAACATTAACCTCTTTAACATAAGTGTGATCATCTCCCTTAGAAGGAGGATCAACACCAAGAACATTACAATTTGCATTCACCTTACCCCATGATACATAAGAGTAACCATCTTCGATAGCGGGTGTGAATGATGCCATCAAAAGGTCTAAGTGGATCGAGTTGACTTTATATTCTCCAATGAAGGATTCTGTAAAGTCTAAAGAACCCCAATCGTCACCAAGACATGTGTTCTTTTGAGAAGAGGTAGAAGGAGCACACTTAGGACTCCTTGCTTTAGAAGGATCTTCTTTAAGGACATTTAGCTCGAGAGTACCCTTTGTAGTAGGTACTGCCAGAGTAAACATTGACACATTAGAAGAAACTAAAGGAATAAGAGAAGGCACAATTGAAGCTTGACCAACAGTATCCATCTCACATAAGTGCATAGCATCAGGATCAACCTTAACTGTGACTACTTTATTGTTAGTAATGAACTTAATAGATTTATGCAAGGTAGATAGGATTTCCCCCATAGCATGAATCCACGGTCTACCAAGAAGAAGGTTATACAATAGCTTTTCTACCATAACATGTACAAGGGTAGGTATGGTAATAGGTCCCAACCTCAAAGGTAAGACTATCATGCCTAGGGCTTGTCAACCACCATTATTGAACCCACGAATGTCAACAAAAGACGCATTAATAGAAGATGAGTCAATATTAATCTTAGGAAATAGATCAATGCTACATACGTTGAGCGCCGAACCAGCATCAACAAGAGTACGTCTAATGCCAATTTTATTAATGTTGACTATAATCATTAGAGGATTCGCTTACTTTTGTACTTCCGGAGGTGGGAGCTCTTGTAGATAGAACGTAAGATTTGGAGAATCCTCATGAATATATGCCATCAATGCATCATCATCCATTAGCCTAGTAGAAGAAGGAAAGAGGATCTTTTGCAAGGCTTCCTAAAGCATACCTTGATAAACCAGAGTAGACTGAAGCAAGTCCCACAATGAGATCTTAGTCAAATCAATTTGAGGTTGCCCGACAAGATCGTCATCACTATGTGCTTTAGTTGTAGGTTTAGGAGCTAAAGGAGGACTTGGTTGTTTATTTTTTCTATTCTCATAAGTATGGGCTACCGATCTATAAGAGGGAGCCATAGGAATACTAAGAGGGTCACCATAAAATGGAACACTATCGAGAGAACAAACCCTCTTAGAAGAAAGACTAGCTAGAGTCACATAAATGACTGGTGTCTTAGGCCTTTAAGGGGCAGCAGATACATAGATTACATTTACAGAATCATCACAACTAGTAGAACAATTATTTGAATACATATTCTCAACATCAATCCAAACAGGATCAAATGTGGAATAGTTATTTGAAGGAACATTCTCAACATCTATCCAGGGATAATCAAATGTGGAAGGAGGTTCATCATTTGCTAATGCAACCTCTATAGGAGAGAGTGCATTAGAACAAAGATGAGATTCATCATCCACAAATTCATTATCTCCAGAAGAGAGTGCATCAGAAGGAGAGGGAGCTTTGTCATTCACAAATGCACTATCTCTAGGGGAGAGTGTATTGTAATGAATAGAAGGTAAAGTAACATTGAGAAAGGTATCAATGATTTCATCTTCTTGCAACAAGAAATCCTCTGAAGCAAGAGGAATCTCATGAGAAGGATCAAAGATACCAAGTGACATGGGTAGAGCCAAGTCACCATCACATGCATCGAATGAAATATCATTAATATTTTGAAAAAAGTTGGATACTGAACTGATAAAAGAAGATATTAAATCCATTACAATTTTTTCGAAGAACAATGTTCTTCTTGTCGGGTTCACCAAAATGTGATATAGGGGGATTCACTACTCACGAGTTCTCTTCATTCAGAGATCCTCATGAGGCGAACTGCCCTATATTACCTCAATGGGACAGTGACGAGAATTCTAGAATCTGAAAGAGCAGGTCACAAAGGTTCTTTGGACAAACTGACAAGCTCTTGGCCAAAGGACATCAGCACAGAAAGTGGACGACAGCGCGGCGTGCTGGCGTCTCAAAGGCGTGTTGGTGTCTTGTATAGACCAAAGACTGAGTTTATCACATAAAATGCCTAAAAGACTACTAGCAAATGGATTACTAAGAATTGACAAAATGTAGGAAAAGGACAAAATGCGATAAAGTAGTAGAATTGACAAAGATAAGGAGAAGAAAGGAAGGAGATACTTACAACCATGCGAGTGATGAGGCTTCCACCAAATGAATGTCTTCAAAACATGCACACAAGAGGAAGAGAGAAATTCTTGGGTGGCTATATAGAGGCCTACCTCAGTCAGACCCCATTTTGGTGTTCCCACCTCCACGAACAACCAGATAGATAGAGAAAAGTAGAAATGAAGTAAAGAGCACTAAAGCACTACAAAACAGTGTTATGCTACTCAACCAAGTAATAGAGGAGACAAGTGAAAGCTTACCACTTGCACCAAGAGTGCTCAAAGCTAATGGGGGAGAAAATGAGAGGAACTCAAGTCTCTGCTGCAATGGTGTTTTGTTCCACACTTGCTCTACTAATGTAGTGGAGTGTTGATGTTGTTGCTATGAAGTGTAAATTGTTTTGCTAGAATGCTTGGAAGAGGATGTGAAGCTTTTGGATGAAGTCCAAAAGTGGTGAAGAGATCTCTCCAACCTTTCATCCAACCCCCTAATGCAAGTCAAAAGACTGATTATGAAGGAACGAGAAGGAAAACGACCATATTCGGGTCGGTTGACAAATCGACCCCCAATGGGAAGTGTAATGCCTATGTAGGCTCCAGACGCAAGAATCTGTTAGGGACATAAGCGCACTGCGCAGGCGTCCCCAAAAGAAACGCCTCCACTGATGCTCAAAATAGGTGCCAAGTGTGATGCAAGCAACGGGCTTAGGTGGAATTAGGCCTCTGAACTTGGTTTTCTAAGGTGGACAAAGGAAAAAGGGGAATTGCACATAGGGTGCAAATTCGCTCTTATACAAGTTCCAATTACATTATTATCCTTAGGTTTGGGAACAAGAATCCATGTATCATTCTTTTCAATTTTTTGTAGTTCCTCTTTCATTGCTTCAACCCAATGTCCATCTTTGCATGATTCATTTCACATTGTTAGGCCCAATCTTTGAAATCAAACAATATTCTTCTACAATATTTCTCCTAGTCTAGACACCTTTGTTCTTATCACCAATAATTTGATCTTTTGAATTATTCAACCTTACATACCTCAAAGTCTTCTTAGAATGTTCTTCAACTTTAAACTCTTATGATCTCTCTTATGTTCTTCCACCAATTTCTCATTCCTCTTGATCTTCTTGATTCACCGGAATGATTTGCACTTGACTTGAGTTATGACCTTTGTTTGTACTGTCATTCTAATTTTCAGAATCATATCCACAGGTTCTAGATAGTGCAACTATGTCTTCATCAACCTTAACATTTGCACTTTCAACCATTTTCTTTAATCTCTTATTGTAACACTAGTAGGCCTTACTTTTAGTAGCATAACCCAAAAAGATTCCTTCATCACTCCTAGCATCAAAATTTCCTATATCTTCATCTCTTTTGATATAACACTTGCTTCCAAAGATCTTGAAATATCTAATAGTAGGTTTTTAACTAGTCCATAGCTCAAAAGGAGTCTTACCAGTATCACCTTTGATTTGTACCTAGTTAAGTGTGTACACAACAATACTCACAACTTCTCTCCAGTAGATATGAGGTACATTTCCTTCCAACATCATGGTTCTAGCAGTATCTAGAACTGTTATGTTCTTCCTTTCCATAACTCCATTTTGTTGAGGGGTCCATAGTGCAGATAACTGTCTCTTTATTCCATGCTCTTCACAAAAAAAATTAAACTCAAAAGAAGTGAATTCACCACCTCTATCTAATCTTAGACATTTAATCTTCATACATGTCTCTATCTCAACCATAGCCTTAAAGATATTGAACTTTTCCAGAGCTTCAAATTTCTCCCTTAAGAAAGTAGCCCACATCATCCTTGAATAGTCATCAATAAGCAACATGAAGTACATGTATCCTTGTAAACTTCTAGTTCTAGTAGGACCACACAAATCAGTATGCACAAGATCCAATAATCCATTTGAATTTTGTTGTTTACTTTGAAATGAAATTCTTGTTTTCTTTCCTAACTGGCATTCTTTGCATATGGCATTAGTAGGTTTCATCAGCTTAGGAAGATCTCTCACAGCCTTAGTGGAACTTATCTTGAAAATATTATCAAAGTTAACATGACACATTCTCCTATGCCATAACCAACTTTCATCAATTTGAGCAATCAAACAAATTTTACTTGCAGCACTCAGGTGGAAAATATTACCTCTTGTTTTTGTACTTGATGCAATCACATTTCTAGAATTTCCCAATATTTTGCACTTACCATCTATGAACTGAAGATTGTATCCCTTATAAAAAATTTGTCCAACACTTAAAATATTATGCTTCAAACCTTCAACATACAAGACATCATCAGTATTATGCTTACCATCAAGAGAAATGCATCGTCTTCCATGGATCACACCAGTTGTATTATCCCCAAATCTCACAACACCACCATCATACTTTTCCAAATTCACAAACTTACTTTTATCTCCTGTCATATGATGAGAACAACCACTATCAATTACCCATTCATCTTTCTCTTTAACTTGAGCAGCTAGGGATTTCTCCACATATGTCACACCTTCATTAGTAACATAGTAACATTTCTTTCAGAATTTAGGCTTGTTAAATCTTGGCTTGGAAACTCTCGCAGGACACCTTGATGCAAAATGACCTATCTTATTGCAAGAAAAACATTTAATAGGCAACTTTCCTTTATACTTATCTTGTCCTCTGGCTTCTCTTTTCACAATCAATGCTTCAAGTTCTTCAAGCTCTCTTTCTTCTTCATCAAGCTTTCTCATTTCATCCTCATACTTGAATGTCTTTCTAGATGAACTTTCACCCAGATCATATCTCTGTCTATCTCTTCCAGAAGTAGTGGCCTTGAATGCAAATTCAACCTTAGGAAGTGCATCACCATATTCACTCAACTCAAAAGCAGTAAGCATACTAATCAACATATCGCTGGTAACATTTGTTACAGTCTAGAGCTCTTCAATAGCACTAGCCTTGACTTTGTAAGAATCAGGCAAGGATCTAAGCACTTTAGAAACAATTTCTGATTTGTCTATCTATCCACCAGCACATCTAATACCGCACACAAGTTCATTCACTCTTTGAATGAGAGTAGTAACATTTTCATCATCACCCATTTTCAACTTTTCATATTTCCCTTTTAGACTTTGTAGCTTCTAAGCAATCTTCACATTAGCATCACCTTCATAAAAGGTTTCCAAATTTTTCTAGATCTCATAAGCAACCTTCAGATCCATCACATTTTTCATCTTAGTATCAGTCAAAGCACTCAACAACACCTCCTTATCCCTAATATTATACTCAACATCCCTAATCTCAGCAGAAGTAGTAGGCTCATTCTGTGGAATAACATATATATTTTTTGTAATGCTCCAATAGGGTTCACCAATGCATCTCAGATGGTAATCCATTCGAGTCTTCCATAAAGAGTAATTTGTTCCATCAAATCTAGGACTTTCCTTCTTATAAGTTTCCATCCTAGATCACCTCAAGCTATTAAACTTCTTCCAAGGAACCACATGCTCTGATACCAATTGTTGGCAACTCAAGGGCAAACAACTGAGAGGGGGGGTGAATTAGTTGTCACCGAATTTCAAACTTATTCAACTTATTAACCTTATTCTCAAATATGATCATTAATCATGAAAGAATAAATGAACAACACACCATCTGAATCACACATAACACCAAGATTTTTATGTGGAAACCCTGTTAGGGGAAAAATCACGGTGGAGGTCAGTCCACAAGATTATACCCTGTTAAAAGTATAAGGAATTATGAATGGAGAATGCACATGCATTCAGGCACACTGTCTAGAGCTCACTGCTCAAATACAAAATAGGCTTACTGCCCAAAGGAAGACACACTATCTTACATAAAGGTTATGATTAAATCCATTAGACTTTGAACTGATAAAATAACATCTACTAATGCCTGGTTACAATTTTGGTTAAGCACATGAACACTTATTCACTCTTCTTCACTCTTCTTCTCTTTCTACTTTTCCTTTGAATGATTTGAACTTTATTCGCAAACAAGACTCTTACACTTCACACACACACACATACATGCCTTCAAATGATAAAAAAATCACTCTTATATATCCGCAACAAGAAATTACATCGCTATAAGTTGGCTCCAAAGAGATAATAAAATGAATATAAGAAATCAGCCCAAATCAATAAAGATTATTCATGTGAATCAACCAAGGTCGGCCACAACATAGTGAAGACCAAAAATTACATCCTCAAACATGAACCACTTCAATTAATTACTCCTCTAAGATCCACAACACTCTTCAACACCTTGTTGGCCAAGAACATAAAAAACATGAACAAGCAAGAGAAAGTCTCTAAATCATGAGCACAATGATCAATGTGGGTGTGAAACATAGATAGAGAATGAACTAGAAACATCCAAAAGCATAATTAAACATCAGAGAAGCATCCAAAACAACTAAAATTATTGGAATCACATGATCTTCACTCAGGAACACAAACTGAAGTAACAAAAAAATTGTCAGAATACAAATCTTTATAACTCAATCAAATCTTCACGTGGATCTCTTAAACTTGACGTGGATAAACTAGATATACTAAAAAAGAAACCCTTTAGTCCACAACCTCAGAAAAAAATGTATTGATCACATTGAAAAAAAGAACTTCACTTCACCACTGACAACCTGTAGAACTTCTTATTACAATTTTCTCAATATCCTTGACATATACAACTTCTAATGCAACAATGCTAATAGTGTTGACATCAATGACAACCACATATCAGCAACACAACACAACATCCAACATATTTATCTCTCTCCTTAGCTTCCTCAAGCCTTGTAGGTGATATCTCTCTCATCTTGTGTCTTTGAGCATATTTGGATTTCTCACAAATCCCCTTCGTATGCATTTTTCTATCTTGTCTATTTATCTTTCTATCTATCTATCTCATGATACAGGTTCTCCTCCTTGAGTGGGCTTTTCTTTTATCACTCATTGCGTACTTTATGTCTTTGCATTCTCTATCTATCTAGCTACTGTGGAGGTGGAAACACCACAATAGGGACTTGACTGAGGCAAGTCTGTAAATAATCCCAACATTTTTCCTCAGTCTTATGTGTGCAGGTATTGAAGACATTCATTTGTTGGAGGCTTCATTGCTTGGGTCGTTGTAAGCATTTTATACCTTTTATTCTCTCGCTTTATCATTTATATTTCATTTAGTTCACTTTAGTTATGTTGTTCTCTATTACCTTCTTGCATTTCGATAGTCCTTAGTAATCAAAGTAGAAGTAGTCATTTAGCTATTTTTTTGTGATAATCTCAGGTTTCAGTCTGTACAAGATGCTAGCACGCCTCTGGGACTCCAATGTGTTATGTTATCATCCTTGTTCCACATTTTTGTCCTTGTTACATGTTGTCATCCTTGTTCCACGCTGTTGTTCTTTGTCTGAGAGCCCATTAGCTTGTCCAGAAAACCTCTATGATCCGCTCTCTCTAATTCTCAAACTCTCACCTCCTATTCTGTCACTTAAGCTTTATTCCTTGAGGTATTTTAGGGTAGTTTGTTCCCTAGGACTCTCTTGAGAAAAAATAGACTCATGAGCAACGAATCCCGCTTCTCTACAACAATATTCACAAAAAGGCATGGGTGGTAAAAAGGCACACCCTCAAAGTTTATATGGGACCAAGCCCAAAACAATATAGATAAAATAGTCTATAGGGCCAAGCCAAAAAAATACTTCACATAAAAAAATGGTAAGTAAAGTGAGTATCGTAAAAAAAGGGGGGATCATATTCACTTGATAGATACCCTAAACATCAATAGGGATATAATCATCATCAATATATTTTGGGTGGTTGAAGGCCTACAATGAGAGTGGGTCATCTCTCCTATAGTTTGGGCTCAACTTAAATATAGGAGGGTTTTCCTAGAAGTAACCTATATAGGCTTATACATCAAATGAACTATAATATGATCATAAAAAATCTGTAGCTATACCTATATGTATACTTGACCCCCTATAACTATCATTAGGTCAAGATCAACTAGTTACATAAAACCTTTATATAGCTAAAAAAGCACATTACACATGCACCTATATATAAAAATAGTTTTATAAAATTACTTATAATGATTTTATTTAGATCTTTTTTTATGTAATGGAAAGGTACAAACATGCATGCTCACATTTTCTAATTATATGGTTGTTAGGTTTGCTTAAATAATTCCCTAGTTTACGTTGTTGAATCATGAAAAATAAGCTCATAAAACATACTTTAAATCTAATCGAATCCAACAATAAACAAAATAGAGATGTTTAAATGAGAATGTTTAATCTCAAACCAGTACATACTGGTGCCTATTCTATTGGGAAAAAAATTCATAACAATTAAAATTAAATACATGTTGAATCTAACAAAGTATCAACAAAACTAGATACATACATATTCATATACAAATCAAAGATTACTTTATATAATGGACATACTTAATGATCCATAACCAAAATCGTATTGACCCATATGGAAGAAATGAATGGTTATTAGAAATTATTTTCAATATATTAGGTGATGTTATACACACTCCAAGCCCTTATTACATTCATGCAAAAAACAATGGTAAAAGAAAATACATAACCATGATTACAATATTCCCTAATCACTACAAGTAGCCATGGAGACATATCACTATAGAGACATGCATTTACAAACCCTTTATACACTTTACAAGATATATTCCTTCACTTATGATTAATAAATTCAATGAACTTGATATCCTATAACACTTTGTAGGCTTTACTAGACCCAAAAATTAGTTAAACAACAAAGCCTATTTATGAAAATTCTACTAGTTTATATAGATTCTTCATTTCATGGCATCCAATAGTCATGGGATCTTGAAGGTAATGAAATCATTAATGATGCAAATAAACCCACAAAAATCTATTCACCATCATCAATATTCTGACATTTGTCTCCAAAATGTATGAAAATTGTTAGGTATAAAATGTCAAAATCTATACAAGAGGCACAAGACAACAAATTACTACTTTCTAAATCCATTTTGCATTAATTAAATCCATGATTATGCCATGTATGATTGAATGGTCGAGCCAATAAATCTACTGCAAAAGCATGACTAGGTGAAGTTGTTAGGAAGGTGAGCTATGAAAACCCTAACAACCACATTAAACATAATATAAGTTGAACCTACCATTTTTCCTTTTAAATCTACATGTGCTTGTGTAAAAAAATATTTTTTGGCACTATTTGATTATATATGATAGTTATAGGGCTTCATTGGATTGGTTTTATGGTTTCCATTTTATTTTTATTTTTATTTCTACAAACAACGAATGCGACCATGAGCTTTTGATAAAAATGATTCCTAGGAAAGAGAAAATCTAATCTAAGATGTTATGATGTTATTCTGGGAAGTCAAAAAGTGGTTTTTTTGGAATACAAGGAGGTAGATGAAGTCAAACAATAAAAATCATGGGACTTTCAAATTTATCAAGGGTCAAAGGTAACTCATACTCATGCATTTGGTTGGTACATTAGGGATCACAGGTGACAATGAACTCATACCATTAAGGCATTTGGAAATGGGGGAAGTCCAAGCAAGTAATCTTGAAAGGAAATGTGTTAAAAGGTGCCAAGGATTGAGAGTCAAGAACCTCATGATAGCTACTAAGGTGAAGGAAAGGGTGAAAGTCTGACTTTGAAGGGAAATGCCAAGGGATTGGTATAATTTTGAAAGGTTAGAGGAATAAAGGAAAGGGTGCTGTGGGAGGGAAGAGTTTGAAAAGTTGATTGATATAAATAAAAAATATAGATTTTAGGTGGGTGGTGTGATAAGAGAGGGAAGTATGAAACCCTAACTCTAATAAAATGTTTTGATTTAGTAGTTGAGAATCAAGAAGGAATCAAATGAGGTATGATGGTTAGTGATGGTCCAACTCCCCATTCTAAAAGAATTAGATGTTTTCCTTATAACCAAGACCTAAAGGATAGGGTAAAGATGGAAAGGGTGCCTTGGGAAGAGGAAGCTTGACAACCTAGTAGAAAATAAGGACTTAAACACAAAGGCATTTTATCGAGGGTCATTTGAAGATTGATGATGCCAAGGGAATGGGTATTATGGGTAAACTCAATTCTAAAACCCAATAAATAAAAAACTCTAAGGCATTTGGTCAGGATATCAGGGAGTGGGTGAATGACATGGCATCAAGGGAAATTCTAAAAGTTTTCAACTTCGACAAAACACTAGAGATAGCCAAAAAATGACCTAGACTTATCCAAATTTTTGACACTAGAAAGATACTTTGAGGATAAGACTTAGGAAAAATATAAGAATGAAAACCTAAAAATATATTTCTCATATCAATTATAAATAGGGGAAAAAAGAAACCTAAGTGAAGAAACAAAAATGGACTCAACGAAATTTTTGACACTATGAGATTGAGTCCCAACATGAACTTGCACCTAGATTGTATAAACATGTTAGAGAAAATCATAGCTATAGTGTATGATGAAAATTGAACATCAATTGAACAAACTAGAAAGATGTAAATAAATTTTATGTTTCTAAATACTAAACAAAACATACCAAATCTAGGTAAATTTGAGCATGAGACAAGGCATTCCACTTAACCAAATCATATTCCATGAGAAGGGGCCAAACCAAAGGGACTTGAAGAGATCATGTATCTAAATTGAAGCTTCTTGAGTTTTGGTATAGAACTAGAAAAAGATGCTTGAGAGTCTTGATTTTTCCACATAAAGGATAGTGGGAGTTGATCATTCCTAGATGAGACAAGTGAGAGCTAAGAAAATTACCTTGGTAGAGAATGCACCTCATAAAAATTGAGCTAAAAAATGGTCATACAAAGAGTCTAGAACTATCAATGGCAAGTTCCAAGAGAAGAATAAAGGTGTTGGGATAAAATGACAAAGTTGTGCTAAACTATTATAAAGGAAATGACCAACATGAATCCAACTTTTTAACTTGAATTGCTAGAAAGTGACTGTATGTTTTGAATTTTTAAATAATGTAAACTTAATGAAATGCATATTTTTTAGTGTAACTATTGAAAGAATGAAGAAGTTGTGTGTTATCATTTATGTCAACACTACATGGTGGATATTAGAGTGGTATGGAGAATATTCTACATAGACGAATTGATTCATAGTTAAACACTTCTACTATGTATCTACACTAGTAGTTTTTGCTCTCTGTGCCCTCTGTAGATTGGTTTGCATTCCATCGCATGTACAAATCTACCTCTACGATTCCAATATGTTGTTTGTGGATGTCAATAGCATCAAAATTCATAATTTCAGTTGGTCTGACCAAATTGTTCAAAAGTTGCTAGTGACAAAGGTTCAATCTAAAAGGTTTGTCAGTTTTTTGTGTAATGGATATGACCTATTTTGTTTGTGTAGACATCTAAATTTAATCACTTCCATATGATTAAATTTATTGTCTTTGCGTCTAGCATAGTAATATTAATTTATTAAATTAATATCGCACCCTTTGTCTCATACCGATAAAGTATTTAATTTAATAATTGATACTTTGTCTTTTACCTTATTCCTCTCTAAATTAAATAAATACACTAATTTATTTAATTTAGTCATTCCTTCTCTTTTTGATTTAAAAATCAATTTAAAATTCCTCATTTTCTCTCTCCTTGTCACATCCTCCATAACCTCACCCTAATCTGAATTAATTTAATTAATTCAAGGTTATGATGTGCATCCTCTTAATCAAAGATTAATGTCACATCCTCCTACATTTGCCACTTGCCTCTAATCTTCTGTTAATTAGCCTAATCCAATATTTGCACAACCTTAATCAAAGTCATTAGCTAAATTTAGCACCACTTTTTGGTCAATTCTTCCATTTTTCTTTTTTGATTATTAACACCCTTTCCCATGTGAATTTTTAATTCACATTTATTTTCCCTAGATTCCTCTCCTTTAAATGTCAATTTTTAATTCACATTCCATTCTTCCAAGGCTTCTAGAACCTTGGACTTGTCACAATCTCCACATGTGACCAAGTCCCACCTTTTTGGAGCCCACCTTTTACCCTCTAGATCATCATAGGAATGTGAATTTTTAATTCACATTTATCTCCCCAACCACCTTTCCTTTTCCCATGTAGATTTTTGAGGAATTCTAAAATTCTTCAAAAGTCCCTTTCACTCCCACTTGGGGACAAGAAATCCCTTTTTGTGGAAATCCTCTCATCCCCCAAAGTGCATGTCCTTTTCCACCTCATGTACCTTTTTGACAACTCATTTCCATCTCATCCACCCTTGGCCACTTCACCCTCCACATGTTAAGATGTGAAGGCTTGTGAGTTCTCAACCCACCATAGCCCTTCATCTTGACCTTGTTGGAGCAATCTTGACCCTTGAATTCTCTAGAGAATTCAAATTCTCCTATAAATACCCCCTCCTCAAGGGCATTTCCAACAACTTTCATTTGAGCAACCTTATGCTACTAATTTGCCTTCTCAACACTTAATCAATTTGCAACTACATGCTGCCATTTTATGCACTCATCCAATTTTCAATCACATCCACTTGCATTTTACATTCAAGCATATAGTAGTGATCTTCAATCCACCATCTAAGGAGCACACAATCCATTTTTAATCAAGGGCCAATCAAGGAGAAATCAACAGCAAGGAAGGTGATATTGTTTCTATGTTGTTTATCTATTTCCTTTCTTATTCTAACTCTCTTTTGGCTAATCTTGAGGTGTCCTTGATAGTTTGTCATTCATATTCTTAGTTATTTTGCACATTTAGAGTAGCATAAAATATCAAGGTTCACATTTTTGGCACGCCCGGTGGGACCCACAAACGGGTCTTTGCATTTAATCCTTGTTTTAGTTAAGATTTGTGCAGGAAAAGGTCGCAGAAAGGCGGAAGCGCCCCTGTTTCTGCCGCAGAAGGGTGGAAGCGCCCCTGTTTCTGCTGCAGAAAGGCGGAAGCGCCCTCTGCCTTGCCGCAGAAAGGCGGAAGCGCCCTCTGGTCTGTTCCAGAAAGGCGGAAGCGCCCCACGTCTTAAAAGTGTTACTTTCCTCTAACGACTTGGTTGCAAACAGGGATAAATTTAAAAAGATTTTTTTTTAACACGTTTCTTGCAGTGGGAGGGGTACAACTCTCTTGTTTTATTGAAAATCTAACAAAGTTTGTTGCAGAAAGGTGGCAACGCCCCCGCCTTGTACTCAGCGCCCCCCTTAGTACGCAGCGCCCCGCCTTGTACGCAGCGCCCCTGTCTTGCTGCAGAAAGGCGGAAGCACCCTCTGCCTTGCCGCAGAAAGGCGGAAGCGCCCTGATTTTTACTGCAGAAGGGCGGAAGCGCCCCAAAACAGCACAGTTCAGAAAGGTAAAACGGCCATTTTTGCTTCATTTTTGCTCCTGTTTTTTGCTGTTTTCAAATAGTAACCCTCTAACATCATTTTGGCAAGGATATTGGTGTTTTTTGCTAACGTTTTGCAGCATTTTGTGGCAAAATTTGACCAAGGACGAAGGAGAAGATAGCTAACATTTACTTGCAGGGCTAGTTACTTGATAAAAAAAAAAGAGGAAAAAGAGAATTTATCTTTACTCTTTTCGAACATAGTTTAATTAGGGGGATTGAATTTTGCTGTTTGCTGTGATTGTTTACTTTTATATTACCCAAGGGGGCATTAACTTGTTTTCACTTTCCCCTTGCACTTCGTGTGAGCCTGGGGAGTAGTTGGAAGCGGTTAGTGTCTTCTTCCTAGTGGGACTTGCTTGGGTATTTCATCACCCCAAGGGACGATTCCAATCACGTGTACCGGCGGGGTATATAAAGGGGGGAGAACGAAAGTTGTACCCCAATCCAGTCGCGTCGTAATTAGCGGAGCGTCGAAGCTAGGGTGATACCTAGATAGACGTGAAGAGTTGGTCTGAGCCTTTCAGTATCTCGCTGGGGTTCCCGACTCACGCTTGTGACGGACTGGTGTTCACGGTTGTGCCTCACATACCGAGAGTATATCGAGGACTCCCTAGAAGCCTTGTGCATCCTAGATTAAGACTTTGCCTTGAGATACCCTTAATATTAATCATAGGATTGTGCTTGTTTGAAGTGTTTTCTGTGAAAATCTTGTGAAATCTTTGATATTTTGGCCTTGCTTTATCATTTTTCGTCCTTGCCATAGCCTTTTCCATCGAAATCAAGTTCTGTCCCACTGCAGAAGGGTGGAAGCGCCCCTGATTCTGCTGCAGAAGGGTGGAAGCGCCCCTGATTTCTGCCGCAGAAGGGTGGAAGCGCCCCTGATTCTGCTGCAGAAGGGTGGAAGCGCCCCTGATTCACTGCAGAACGCTGCCTACGCCCCTATTTTTGCTGTCAACGCCCTGAAAGTACCCCATTTGGATTCATTTAGCCTCTAAATCACCACTTAAATCATTCCCAGCTATCATCCCATTATCCTAAGCCTCCATTTTATCATTTTAAACCTCCCAAAACCTCCATTTCATCCATTTAAACCCCCATTCTACCACCCCAAATTTTCACGAATCACCTCTAATCTACCTTTTCATTTTAATTTTCCACTCACAAGTCAATACCCTCACCTAACAAACATCACAACTTTACCATTCACACCTCCTAAACACCGCCCATAGCCAAACCGCCCTAACCTTGCATTACAAAGTGATTATCTAAATTGACTATAGCGCTTGAACTTGATTATTGGTCTTTAACTTCAACCCCAATCAATTTGCCTCCATCTTGAGGTGAATTCGGTGTTGCAAGTTATCATCCTCGGCCCAATCAATCCATTCCTAGCTTAAGGTGGATTCGGTGCCGTAATCATCCTATCAATCAATCAAAGCTCTAGGGTTACCAAAGGTAATCTCACGTGATCAAGCTTAAGTCCTCTTCCAATCCAAATCAAATCCAATCAAATCCAGTCCAATCCAATCAAATCCAATCCAATCCAATCCAATCCAATCAAATCAAATCCAATCAAATCCAGTCCAATCCAATCCAATCAAATCAAATCCAATCAAATCAAATCCAATCCAATCCAATCCAAATCAAACCCAATCCAATCCAATCCAATCCAATCAAATCAAATCCAATCCAATCCAATCCAAATCAAACCCAATCCAATCCAATCCAATCCAATCCAATCCAATCAAATCAAATCAAATCCAATCAAATCAAATCTAATCCAATCCAATCCAAATCAAATCCAATCAAATCTAATCTAATCAAATCCAATCCAATCCAATCCAAATCAAATCCAATCCAATCAAATCCAATCAAATCCAATCCAATTTAGATCCAATCCGATTGATCGAAGTCCAATTAGATCCAATCCACACTCCATCACAATCAAATCATTTGACAAAGGCATTAACCTACTCATCTAGCATTTGCATGCCCATTCAGACCCGTTCACAAGCAAAGAAGATGGCCGACCTTCAAGCTCAAAATGCCCAATCCAACAATCCTCAAGATCTCAACAACACCTCATTAGATCCCAACAAGGGTACCAACATCTTACATGACCCTCACAATGGTACCTCATCACACTCCAACACTGAGAATCAGAATAAATCGCCGCATGGAGAAGAGAGCATGGTTCATCAACCTGAACTCACACTTGAGGAACATTTTAGTAATCCTGCCAATGTGCAAATGACCGACCGTTTACTTGCAAAGCATGGGGACGAAATCTTGGCCCACTTGATTGAGAAGGGTGTTAAACCCCCCTCCAATGTTGACTTGTCCAAATACAAGGGTGCCCCATCTCACGTACTCCAAGGGTCCCAAAATGCACCCGAAGGTTCATACTTTTCCAATGTTCCTCCAATTGAGGGTTGGCATCAACCTGAATTTGGCAATGCCGTCCTTTATCAGGTTAATTATCCCCCACATGCTTCGACCTCAGCTATAGGTGGATCCCAGGTGCCCGATCCTAATAATCCCTTCGTTTATGGCATGCCACAAAACGTTCCGCAACCTCCACCATTAGCATTAACCGCACCCCCTCCTTTGAACCCACCTACAGTCAATATTGGGGGTACTTCCTTCGCTACATCACTTCCTCCTCCCGGGACCACCAACACACCACCTCAACAGGTTCCCCACTCTACTATCCCACCTCAAATACCACCACAAGGCGCACCCCAGCTGAACATTCCGAGCGGAACCCAACAACCTCCTTTACAAAGTGTGCCCACACAACCCTCGCTCTCTCATCCACAACAGCCTATACCCAATACTTTGACCTCTTCACAACAACCATCCTACCAACCACAAGGCAATCCATCTCCACCGCCTACCCAAACCATATCTCCCTTTCTTGCGTCCCTTTTGCGTCTGAAGGTCCAACCACAACATAATATCCCACCTCAGTCCATGCAACACTCGATGCCACAACAACAACCTCCACAACACTACTACCACCATAATCAACAACAATTTCACCAACAACCATTTTGTGCAACTTCCCAACAATCACAACAATACCCTCAATACCAACAAACTAACACGCAACGTCCCATCCAAGTCCCTCAGCAACCTACCCCACACCTTCACCAAACAAATTCATATTATGTCCCACAACAACAACCCCCATACCAACAAAACCCCCTACCTTATCATCAAGTCATGTCATCATCCAATCAACCAAACCCACATTTTAACAATCCAACCCCCTTTCAACAAGATCCCTCATCTTTCTATCATCCATATCCCCCCAACCCACCATCAACTAGTTCAGACTTGTTGGAAATCAAAGCTGCTCTTAAGGACCTTCAAGCAGGGGGCACAAAACAATCCTTTAAATTTGAAGAGATATGCCCATATCCGTTCGATCCATCCATCTCATTGATCCCATTCCCTAAACACTTTGAGATCCCAAAATTTGACAAGTACAAGGGAGACAAAGACCCTAAGGCCCACTTGCAAGAGTTTTATGCACAATGTCAAGAAGTCATGTATAATGATAACTATCTCTTACGTCTGTTTCCGAGAAGTCTAGCAAGCCACGCTCTAGATTGGTTTATGACTCTTGAAAAGGGGTCTATAAAAACCTTTGCAGAATTATCAGAACAGTTTGTCTCCTACTTCTCCTTCAACTTGCGGAAGGATACTGACACCTTAGATCTCCTGAAAGAGAAGCAACGGGATGGAGAAACCTTTACCAGCTACCTCCAACGGTGGCGTGCATTAGCCAGTCGAATGAAAAATCCTTTGAAAGAAAAAGACATGGTCACTCTTTTTGTGGAAAATTCACATCCCGACATGGCCCACAATTTTAGACTACACTGTGTCGCCACTTTCGCTGAGATAGTGGAAAAGGGACCTATCCTTGAACGTGCCCTTATCGCCAAAGGACACATTAAAATACACAGTCATGACAAAGAACGGTCATTCGGAGATAAATCATGATTTTGGAACAAAAACAAAAATGCAGTGAATGATGGAGTGACAGACACCAAACATGTTCAAGTGGCTAATGCATCCCAAGGGCAACAATAGTCTGTATCCAACACCATATCAGTACCGCAGGGGGCACCTCGTCCCCCTCAACAGTCAAACCAAAGAAATCAGGGGAACACCAAACATCAATATGCCCAATTGGGTGAGCCCTTGAGTGTTGTTTTCAATAAATTGTTACAAATCAATTATCCCATCACATATCCTGTCACCAAACCATTCGATGAGTCCAAACCCAAGCCGGCATGGTTTAAAGACAATGAGTATTGTGACTTTCATAAAATCAAGGGACACTCCTTGAATAAGTGCCAAGGTTTAAAAAATTATGTCCAAGATCTCATTGATCGAGGAGATATCAAGGTTGACCCCAGTCAACCTTCGTCGTCCAATGCTCAACTGCAAATCTATCAAAACGCCTTCCCAAACCATAGCCAAGGTCCTAGCACCTCCACTAGTCATCCCCAAAATAACAGCACCAATAATGTGACTTACAAGAATGTGCCCTTCAATTATGAAGGCGTTATTCATTACATTGAGCAGGTGGAACCCCGAATATCCATGATCCACGTTAAAGCCAAAGACCCACAATGTGCTGTGACTACGCGACGAGCCCGCATCACCATCCCAGCAGCATCCACACCCGTCCAACCCACTCCTGTAAACTCTCAATATAACATTCTTGATCACCTAAGGAAGACCCCCGCTCACATATCCATTTTGGATTTGCTTAGGTCTTCCCCGATACATCAAGAGATCCTCAACAAAGCCTTGCAGGAAACCCATGTCCCAAACGACATCGACCCCACACAATTCCAAGCTTTGGTGGGACACTTGGCTTTGTCTCACCACCTCCATTTTAGCCAAAATGATATGCCCAACATTTGCATCAATCACAACCGCCCCCTACATATCGAAGTCATAATTGCCCGTCATAAAATAAAAAGGGTCTTGGTAGATAATGGCTCTGCCCTTAATCTATGTACTTTGAAGTTCATAAAACAGATAGGGTATTCTCAAGCGGACCTAAGCAACCAGATAATTACAATCAAGGCTTATGACAATGCAGAGAGAAATTCAGAAGGCATCATCAGTCTTCCTATACAAGTGGGACCTGTGCTTCAGTATACTACTTGCCATGTCCTTGATCTGGACTTACCGTATAATCTCCTCCTTAGCCGCCCATGGCTCCATGCTATGCAGGTTGTTCCATCCACATACCACCAATGCCTCAAATTCCCGGTTAATGAACAGGAGGTCACCATCTATGCCGACCCCCAACCGTTTGAGTATTGTCAAGCTTTAGAAGCATCTTTCCCCCATTTACATTATTGTCCTGGGGTCGAAATGGGGGCCTCCCACTCGTTATCCTCCAATCCATCATCCTCCAATTCATCATCCTCCACTGTAACAACCGCTCCATCTTCCACTGATCCTATAGTCACAAAAGTTCAGATCATTGACAAAGGGTGTGGCGAGTATGAAATGCATACTGCTCTTAATGTAGCAACTATGCCACCATCACCACACGAGTATGGTCAACCTCCCCATGCTACCCCAAAGGAGGACAAGACTGTCACCTTCCGTGGCAAAAATATTCCTACCACCACCTTTGTATCTCCAAGTATCAAAACAGATGCGCCAGAAGAAGACATAAGTCAGTGGGTCTACCGCGAAGAGCCCGAACCAGAAACTCCTCTAAAGAAATATTTTCAGGAAAAATATCCTTGGCCAACAAAGTTTGTGGAGAAACATAACTACCAAGGTAGAGGCCTAGGTAAAGAGGAACAAGGGCGATTACAACCCATTGATACGTCTGTGCTACCAAAAAATGTGGGCATTGGGTATGACAGAAAGCAAAAGAGTCCCACAACATCATCTAATACTTCCAATAGTAGCACTGTGGACGATGGCTCATTGGAAGACATACCTGAGGAGGAGTCCATCATACATGCATACGATGATGTCGATCACACTGATTTATCCTCCATGTTCGAATGCCTATCTGTTTGCACCATACGGCTATCCCTTCGTCACCACGAACTCGTGGCTGGGACCTACACAGCACACACGTGGTATGACTACGGATACCCTCGTCAACCTTATGGGATTGGGGAGGATGAACACTCGATCGCCAAAAATAAAATCAAAAAATAAAAGAGGTCATCTGAGTGAAAACCTCCACGGGGCACTTCACGACCTAGAAAAATAAAAATAAAGGATGCATCACGAGAGAAACCTCCCGAGAAGAGGCAGGAAGAAGGAGATGTTCATCTTCCCCTTATGGGCAAAGCTATCTGCTGGGATCATCTATCACGATTGAAGAGCGCCAAAGAAGTTAATTTAGAGCTGCTGAAAATCAAGATCACCTAGCCAAGTCACTCTTCGAACAAGAATATCTGATCTTTGCGCAGCTACTCCAAGAAGGCATCATCAATTTTGCCTGGTCATATTTAGACATGCCAGGTTTAGACCCTGCTTTAGTGGTTCACCACTTAGATATTCGTCCAGACGCCAAACCCGTCAAGCAAAAACTTCGTAAGATCCATCCACAAGTTGCATTGTTAGTAAAGAAAGAGTTGGAGAAGTTACTCGACGCGGGTTTTATCAGACCTATTGACTACTCTAAATGGATCTCCAACATAGTGCCGGTTGCTCAACCAAATGGTGACATTCGGGTCTGCACAGATTTTAGGGATCTCAACAAAGCCTGCCCAAAAGATGATTTCCCTCTTCCTAATATTGACATGTTGGTTGATTTAACGACAGGACATGAGATGTTGTCCCTCATGGATGGCTTCTCTGGTTACAACCAGATCCGAATTGCACCAGAAGACCAGCACAAAACTGCCTTCACAACTCCTTGGGGCACTTTCTGCTACAACGTTATGCCCTTCGGTCTCAAAAATGCAGGGGCAACATATCAGAGAGCCATGACGGTTATTTTCCATGACCTCATCCATATCATCATGGAGGATTATGTTGATGACCTATTAGG
>VDFB02095470.1:66675-145694 GCA_007258455.2 Sequoia sempervirens | reverse complement strand
AAATGATGGTGGAGGGGATACCATATCTGCACAGAATATGGTAGAGGATGAATTTAGAAATCTGAGTACCAGTGATTTGGGAGAGTGGCATTGCTTCCACCCATTTGGTGAAGTACTCAGTTGCAGTGATGATGAATGTATGGCCGTCGGATGATGGTGGGTGAATCTTGCCAATCAAGTCAAAACCCCATTAAGAGAACGGCCATGGTGCTAAGAGAGGCTGAAGATCTTGTGCCGGAGCGTGGACCAAATCCGCATGATGTTGACACGGAAGACATCTCTTTACAAATTCACAAGCATCACGTTCCATTGTAGGCCATTAATATCCAGCCCGTAGGATTCTTTTGGCTAAAGCCATACCATTTGAGTGAGCCCCACAAATACCACCATGTACTTCTGTTAGCACCATTTGGGCTTCAGTCTCATTCAGACATCGTAGAAGGATTCCATCATACCCGCGACGATAAAGCGTGTCACCAACGAGGATGTATCGGGATGAACGATGGATAAAGGATTTATGTTGGTTGCGTGTAAGTTCCGGGGGTATGGTGTTCTCACGGAGGTAAGTATATATGTCTTGGTACCACGGGGAGGCAGGACCTACAACATCGCACACCATGTCAGTGTCAGGGACATCATACGCAGGGATTAACAGTTGTTCGACCAGAAACTCACACTCTATCCGATCTTTGGGCATGTCAATCAAAGAGCCAATAGTGGCCATGGCGTCTGCTGCTTTATTCTGCACATGAGGGATTTGGTCAAACTGTATGGAGGCGAAATACTTCTTGAAGTCATCCACCATGCGTTTGTAGGGTAGCAGTTTGTCATCCTTTGTGAGGAATTCATCATTAACTTGTCTGATAACCAACAAGGAATCCCCAAAGACTTTCAAATGTGTAATGTGCCACTGTTTTGCAATTCTAAGGCCAGTGAGGAGGGCTTCATATTCCGCCATATTGTTGGTGCAGGGAAATGCTATTTTGAAGGATTTGGGGATGTAGTCACCTTGAGGGGTGACTAATAGAATTCCTGCCCCAGATCCATTGTGAGTGTATGAGCCATCAAAGTATAATGTCCAAGTTGGTGCTTCTGTTACTGTGTAGATTCCTTCATCTGGGAATTCAGTGTCTATTGGGTAGGCGTCTACTAGTGGTGCTTCAGCCAATTGATCAGCAATAACTTGTCCTTTAATAGCTTTGCGCTCTACATACTTGATGTCAAATTCGCTTAGCAGCATGACCCATTTGGCCATGCGGCCAGTCAAGGTGGTCCTAGACAACAGATATTTCAGAGGATCAATTTTAGCAATTAATTTGACTGGGTGACTGAGCATGTAATGGCGGAGTTTCTGTGTACTGAAGACTAGCGCAAGGCATGCTTTTTCCATAGGAGAGTAATTTAACTCATAGCCAACTAGTGTTCTGCTGATGTAGTAGACTGCTCTTTCTTTGAGTGACTCATCATGCTGTGCCAATAATGCCCCCAGTGCGACCGAGGTAGCAGAGATATAAAGCAGGAGGGGTTTTCCTGGGATAGGCGGCATAAAAATTGGGGGATGAGCTAAGTATTCTTTGATTTTATCAAAACCCATTTGACACTGTGCTGTCCATCGGAATGTAGAATCTTTCTTTAAAAGATGAGTAAAAGGTTGACATTTATCTGCAAGTTGGGCTATGAACCGTCGGATAGACTGCATCTTTCCCTGGAGGCTCCTTAACTGCTTTAGATTACGTGGAGGCGGCATGTCTAGAATAGCCTTTACTTTGGCAGGATCAACTTCAATACCCCTGCGGGAGACTATGAAACCCAACAATTTCCCTGATGTGACACCAAAGACACACTTTTTTGGATTCAACCGCGACTTATAGTGTTCTAGTCGCTCAAATATCTTCTTCAGAATGGCCGGATGTTCTGCTCGTGTCCTAGACTTCCCTAATAGGTCATCAACATAATCCTCCATGATGATATGGATGAGGTCATGGAAAATAACCGTCATAATAGGTCATCAACATAATCCTCCATGATGATATGGATGAGGTCATGGAAAATAACCGTCATGGCTCTCTGATATGTTGCCCCTGCATTTTTGAGACCAAAGGGCATAACGTTGTAGCAGAAAGTGCCCCAAGGAGTTGTGAAGGTAGTTTCAGGCCGTCTCGGTGCACCGGATCCGGTTGTAAACCGTAGAAGCCAGGGACAACATCCTCATGTCCTGCCGCGAACTCAACCAACATGTCAATATTAGAAGAGGGAAACTTTAAAGGTGCTTTGTTGAGATCCCTAAAATCCGTGCAGACCCGAATGTCACCATTTGGTTTAGCAACCGGCACTATGTTGGAGATCCATTCAGAGTAGTCAATAGGTCTGATAAAACCCGCATCGAGTAACTTCTCCAACTCTTTCTTTACTAACAATGCAACTTGCGGATGCATCTTACGAAGTTTTTGCTTGACGGGTTTGGCGTCTGGACGAATATCTAAGTGGTGAACCACTAAAGCAGGGTCTAAGCCTAGCATGTCTAAATATGACCAGGCAAAATTGATGATGCCTTCTTGGAGTAGCTGCGCAAAGATCGGATATTCTTGTTCGGAGAGTGACTTGGCTACATAGGTGATCTTCGGATTTTCAGCAGTTCCCAAATTAACTTCTTGCGTCTCTTCAATCAGGATAGATGATCTGGCAGATAGTTGAGTTCCCATAAGGGGAAGATGAACATCTCCATCTTCCGGCGCCTCTTTGAGGTTTTGGCCTTCAGATGCATCCTTTATTTTTACTTTTTCTAGGTCAGGAAGTGCCTCAGGGAGGTTTTCACTAGATGACCTCTTTTTATTTTTCTGATTTTTATTTTTGCGACTGGAGTGTTCATCCTCCCCCAATCCCATAAGGTTGACGTAGGTGTCCGTAGTCATACTGACAGGTGTGGTGTTGTGTAGGTCCCAGTCAATGAGTTCAGGGTGACAAAGGGATAGGCTGATGGGCAAACAGATAGGCATTCGAACATGGAGGATAAATCAGTGTGATCGACATCATCGTATGCATGTATGATGGATTCCTCCTTGGGTATGTCTTCCAATGAGCCATCATCCACAGTGATACTATTGGAAGTATTAGATGATGTTGTGGGACTCTTTTCCTTTCTGTCATACCCAATGCCCACATTTTTTGGTAGTAGAGACGTATCAATGGGTTGCAATCGCCCTTGTTCCTCTTTACCTAGGCCTCTACCTTGGTAGTTATGTTTCTCCACAAACTTTGTTGGCCAAGGATATTTTTCCTGAAAATATTTCTTTAGAGGAGTTTCTAGTTCGGGCTCTTCGCGGTAGACCCACTGACTTATGTCTT
The DNA here is from genome assembly GCA_007258455.2 of Sequoia sempervirens. Classification (NCBI taxonomy): domain Eukaryota; kingdom Viridiplantae; phylum Streptophyta; class Pinopsida; order Cupressales; family Cupressaceae; genus Sequoia; species Sequoia sempervirens. The sequence goes on along the minus strand of VDFB02095470.1, from coordinate 142,349 downwards.
CTTCTGGCGCATCTGTTTTGATACTTGGAGATACAAAGGTGGTGGTAGGAATATTTTTTCCACGGAAGGTGACAGTCTTGTCCTCCTTTGGGGTAGCATGGGGAGGTTGACCATACTCGTGTGGCGATGGTGGCATAGTTGCTACATTAAGAGCAGTATGCATTTCATACTCGCCACACCCTTTGTCAATGATCTAAACTTTTGTGACTGTAGGATCAGTGGAAGATGGAGTGGTTGTTACAATGGAGGATGATGGATTGGAGGATGATGGATTGGAGGATAACGAGTGGGAGGCCCCCATTTCGACCCCAGGACAATAATGTAAATGGGGGAAAGATGCTTCTAAAGCTTGACAATACTCAAACGGTTGGGGGTTGGCATAGATGGTGACCTCCTGTTCATTAACCGGGAATTTGAGGCATTGGTGGTATGTGGATGGAATAGCCTGCATAGCATGGAGCCATGGGAGGCCAAGGAGGAGATTATACGGTAAGTCCAGATCAAGGACATGGCAGGTAGTATACTGGAGCATAGGTCCCACTTGTATAGGAAGACTGATGATGCCTTCTGAATTTCTCTCTGCATTGTCATAAGCCTTGATTGTAATTATCTGGTTGCTTAGGTCCGCTTGAGAATACCCTATCTATTTTATGAACTTCAAAGTACATAGATTAAGGGCAGAGCCATTATCTACCAAGACCCTTTTTATTTTATGACGGGCAATTATGACTTCGATATGTAGGGGGCGGTTGTGATTGATGCCAATGTTGGGCATATCATTTTGGCTGAAATGGAGGTGGTGAGACAAAGCCAAGTGTCCCACCAAAGCTTGGAATTGTGTGGGGTCGATGTCGTTTGGGACATGGGTTTCCTGCAAGGCTTTGTTGAGGATCTCTTGATGTATCGGGGAAGACCTAAGCAAATCCAAAATGGATATGTGAGCGGGGGTCTTCCTTAGGTGATCAAGAATGTTATATTGAGAGTTTACAGGAGCGGGTTGGATGGGTGTGGATGCTGCAGGGACGGTGATGCGGGCTCGTCGCGTAGTCACAGCACATTGTGGGTCTTTGGCTTTAACGTGGATCATGGATATTCGGGGTTCCACCTGCTCAATGTAATGAATAACGCCTTCATAATTGAAGGGTACATTCTTGTAAGTCACATTATTGGTGCTATTATTTTGGGGATGACTAGTGGAGGTGCTAGGACCTTGGCTATGGTTTGGGAAGGCGTTTTGATAGATTTGCAGTTGAGCATTGGACGACGAAGGTTGACTGGGGTCAACCTTGATATCTCCTCGATCAATGAGATCTTGGACATAATTTTTTAAACCCTGACACTTATTCAAGGAGTGTCCCTTGATTTTATGAAAGTCACAATACTCATTGTCTTTAAACCATGCCGGCTTGGGTTTGGACTCATCGAATGGTTTGGTGACAGGATATGTGATGGGATAATTGATTTGTAACAATTTATTGAAAACAACACTCAAGGGTTCACCTAATTGGGCGTATTGACGTTTGGTGTTCCCCTGATTTCTTTGGTTTGACTGTTGAGGGGGACGAGGTGCCCCCTGCGGTACTGATATGGCGTTGGGTACAGGCTATTGTTGCCCTTGGGATGCATTAGCCACTTGGACATGTTTGGTGTCTGTCACTCCATCATTCACTGCATTTTTGTTTTTGTTCCAAAATCGTGATTTATCTCCGAATGACCGTTCTTTGTCATGACTGTGTATTTTAATGTGTCCTTTGGCGATAAGGGCACGTTCAAGGATAGGTCCCTTTTCCACTATCTCAGCGAAAGCGGTGACACAGTGTAGTCTAAAATTGTGGGCCATGTCGGGATGTGAATTTTCCACAAAAAGAGTGACCATGTCTTTTTCTTTCAAAGGATGTTTCATTCGGCTGGCTAATGCACACCACCGTTGGAGGTAGCTGGTAAAGGTTTCTCCATCATGTTGCTTCTCTTTCAAGAGATCTAAGGTGTCAGTATCCTTCCGCAAATTGAAGGAGAAGTAAGAGACAAACTATTCTGATAACTCTGCAAAATTTTTTATAGACCCCTTTTCAAGAGTCATAAACCAATCTAGAGCATGGCTTGCTAGACTTCTTGGGAACAGACGTAAGAGATAGTTATCATTATACATGACTTCTTGACATTGTGCATAAAACTCTTGCAAGTGGGCCTTAGGGTCTTTGTCTCCCTTGTACTTGTCAAATTTTGGGATCTTGAAGTGTTTAGGGAATGGGATCAATGAGATGGATGGATCGAACGGATATGGGCATATATCTTCAAATTTAAAGGATTGTTTTGTGCCCCCTGCTTGAAGGTCCTTAAGGGCAGCCTTGATTTCCAACAAGTCCGAACTAGCTGGTGGTGGGTTGGGGGGATATGGATGATAGAAAGATGAGGGATCTTGTTGAAAGGGGGTTGGATTGTTAAAATGTGGGTTTGGCTGATTGGATGATGACATGACTTGATGATAAGGTAGGGGGTTTTGTTGGTATGGGGGTTGTTGTTGTGGGACATAATATGAATTTGTTTGGTGAAGGTGTGGGGTAGGTTGCTGAGGGACTTGGATGGGACGTTGCGTGTTGGCCTGTTGGTATTGAAGGTATTGTTGTGATTGTTGGGAGGTTGCATAAAACGGTTGTTGGTGAAATTGTTGTTGATTATGGTGGTAGTAGTGTTGTGGAGGTTGTTGTTGTGGCATCGAGTGTTGCATGGACTGAGGTGGGATATTATGTTGTGGTTGGACCTTTGGACGTAAAAGGGACGCAAGAAAGGGAGATATGGTTTGGGTAGGCGGTTGAGATGGATTGCCTTGTGGTTGGTAGGATGGTTGTTGTGAAGAGGTCAAAGTATTGGGTATAGGCTGTTGCGGATGAGAGAGCGGGGGTTGTGTGGGCACACTTTGTAAAGGAGGTTGTTGGGTTCCGCTCGGAATGTTCAGCTGGGGTGCGCCTTGTGGTGGTATTTGAGGTGGGATAGTAGAGTGGGGAACCTGTTGAGGTGGTGTGTTGGTGGTCCCGGGAGGAGGAAGCGATGTAGCGAAGGAAGTACCCCCAATATTGACTGTAGGTGGGTTCAAAGGAGGGGGTGCGGTTAATGCTAATGGTGGAGGTTGCGGAACGTTTTGTGGCATGCCATAAACGAAGGGATTATTAGGATCGGGCACCTGGGATCCACCTATAGCTGAGGTCGAAGCATGTGGGGGATAATTAACCTGATAAAGGACGGCATTTCCAAATTCAGGTTGATGCCAACCCTCAATTGGAGGAACATTGGAAAAGTATGAACCTTCGGGTGCATTTTGGGACCCTTGGAGTACGTGAGATGGGGCACCCTTGTATTTGGACAAGTCAACATTGGAGGGGGGTTTAACACCCTTCTCAATCAAGTGGGCCAAGATTTCTTCCCCATGCTTTGCAAGTAAACGGTCGGTCATTTGCACATTGGCAGGATTGCTAAAATGTTCCTCAAGTGTGAGTTCAGGTTGATGAACCATGCTCTCTTCTCCATGTGGCGAGTTATTCTGATTCTCAGTGTTGGAGTGTGATGAGGTACCATTGTGAGGGTCATGTAAGATGTTGGTACCCTTGTTGGGATCTGATGAGGTGTTGTTGAGATCTTGAGGATTGTTGGATTGGGCATTTTGAGCTTGAAGGTCGGCCATCTTCTTTGCTTGTGAACGGGTCTGAACGGGCATGCAAATGCTAGATGAGTAGGTTAATGCCTTTGTCAAATGATTTGATTGTGATGGAGTGTGGATTGGATCTAATTGGACTTCGATCAATCGGATTGGATCTAAATTAGATTGGATTTGATTGGATTGGATTTGATTTGGATTGGATTGGATTGGATTTGATTAGATTTGATTTGATTGGATTTGATTTGGATTGGATTGGATTAGATTTGATTTGATTGGATTTGATTTGATTTGATTGGATTGGATTGGGTTTGATTTGGATTGGATTGGATTGGATTTGATTTGATTGGATTTGATTTGATTGGATTGGATTGGACTAGATTTGATTGGATTTGATTTGATTAGATTGGATTGGATTGGATTGGGTTTGATTTGGATTGGATTGGATTGGATTTGATTTGATTGGACTTTATTTGATTGGATTGGATTGGATTTGATTGGATTTGATTGGATTGGACTGGATTTGATTGGATTTGATTTGGATTTGATTGGATTTGATTGGATTGGACTGGATTGATTGGATTTGATTTGGATTGGAAGAGGACTTAAGCTTGATCATGTGAGATTACCTTTGGTAACCCTAGAGCTTTGATTGATTGATAGGATGATTAGGGCACCGAATCCACCTTAAGCTAGGAATGGATTGATTGGGCCGAGGATGATAACTTGCAACACTGAATTCACCTCAAGATGGAGGCAAATTGATTGGGGTTGAAGTTAAAGACCAATAATCAAGTTCAAGCACTATAGTCAATTTAGATAATCACTTTGTAATGCAAGGTTAGGGCGGTTTGGCTATGGGCAGTGTTTAGGAGGTGTGAATGGTAAAGTTGTGATGTTTGTTAGGTGAGGGTATTGACTTGTGAGTGGAAAATTAAAATGAAAAGGTAGATTAGAGGTGATTCGTGAAAATTTGGGGTGGTAGAATGGGGGTTTAAATGGATGAAATGGAGGTTTTGGGAGGTTTAAAATGATGAAATGGAGGCTTAGGATAATGGGATGATAGCTGGGAATGATTTAAGTGGTGATTTAGAGGCTAAATGAATCCAAATGGGGTACTTTCGAGGCGTTGACAGCAAAAACAGGGGCGTTGGCAGCGTTCTGCAGTGAATCAGGGGCGCTTCCACCCTTCTGCAGCAGAATCAGGGGTGCTTCCACCCTTCTGCATCAAAATCAGGGGCTCTTCCACCCTTCTGCAGCAGAATCAGGGGCGCTTCCACCCTTCTGCAGCAGAATCAGGGGTGCTTCCACCTTTCTGCAGTGGGACAGAACTTGATTTCGATGGAAAAGGCTATGGCAAGGATGAAAAATGATAAAGCAAGGCCGAAATATCAAATATTTCACAGGCTTTTCATAGAAAACACTTCAAACAAGCATAATCCTATGATTAATATTAAGGGTATGGCAAGGCAAAGTATTAATCTAGGATGCACAAGGCTTCTAGGGAGTCCTCGATATACTCTCGGTACGTGAGGCACAACCGTGAACACCAGTCTGTCACAAGCGTGAGTCGGGAACCCCAACGAGATACTGAAAGGCTCGGACCAACTCTTCACGTCTATCTAGGTATCACCCTAGCTTCGACGCTCTGCCAATTACGATGCGACTGGATTGGGGTACAACTTTCGTTCTCCCCCCTTTATATACCCCACCGGTACACGTGGTTGGAATCCTCCCTTCGGGTGATGAAATCCCCAAGCAGGTCCCACTAGGAAGAAGACACTAACCGCTTCCAACTACTCCCCAGGCTCACACGAAGTGCAAGGGGAAAGTGAAAACAAGTTAATGCCCCCTTGGGTAATATAAAAGTAAACAATCACAGCAAACAGCAAAATTCAATCCCCCTAATTAAACTATGTTCGAAAAGAGTAAAGATAAATTCTCTTTTTCCTCTTTTTTTTTTTATCAAGTAACTGCTCTGCAAGTAAATTTTCGTCCTTGGTCAAATTTTGCCACAAAATGCTGCAAAACGTTAGCAAAAAACACCAATATCCTTGCCAAAATGATGTTAGAGGGTTACTATTTGAAAACAGCAAAAAATAGGAGCAAAAATGAAGCAAAAATGACCGTTTTACCTTCCGAACTGTGCTATTTTGGGGCGCTTCCGCCCTTCTGCAGTAAAAATCAGGGCGCTTCCGCCTTTCTGCGGCAAGGCAGAGGGCGCTTCCGCCTTTCTGCAGCAAGACAGAGGCGCTGCGTACAAGGCGGGGCACTGCATACTAAGGGGGGCGCTGCTTACTAAGGGGGGCGCTGAGTACAAGGCGGGGGCGTTGCCACCTTTCTGCAACAAACTTTGTTAGATTTTCAATAAAACAAGAGAGTTGTACCCCTCCCACTGCAAGAAACGTGTTAGAAAAAAAAATCTTTTTAAATTTATCCCTGTTTGCCACCAAATCGTTAGAGGAAAGTAACACTTTTAAGACGTGGGGCGCTTCCGCCTTTCTGGAACAGACCAGAGGGCGCTTCCGCCTTTCTGCGGCAAGGCAGAGGGCGCTTCCACCCTTCTGTGGCAAGGCAGAGGACGCTTCCGCCTTTTTGTAGTAGAAACAGGGGTGCTTCCACCCTTCTGCGGCAGAAACAGGGGCGCTTCCGCCTTTCTGCGACCTTTTCCTGCACAAATCTTAACTAAAACAAGGATTAAATGCAAAGACCCGTTTGTGGGTCCCACCGGGCATGCCAAAAATGTGAACCTTGATATTTTATGCTACTCTAAATGTGCAAACTAACTAAGAAATATGAATGACAAACTATCAAGGACACCTCAAGATTAGCCAAAAGAGAGTTAGAATAAGAAAGGAAATAGATAAACAACATAGAAACAATATCACCTTCCTTGCAGTTGATTTCTCCTTGATTGGCCCTTGATTAAAAATGGATTGTGTGCTCCTTAGATGGTGGATTGAAGATCACTACTATATGCTTGAATGTAAAATGCAAGTGGGTGTGATTGAAAATTGGATGAGTGCATAAAATGGCAGCATGTAGTTGCAAATTGATTAAGTGTTGAGAAGGCAAATTAGCAGCATAAGGTTGCTCAAATGAAAGTTGTTGGAAATGCCCTTGAGGAGGGGGTATTTAGAGGAGAATTTGAATTCTCTAGAGAATTCAAGGTTCAAGATTGCTCCAACAAGGTCAAGATGAAGGGCTATGGTGGGTTGAGAATCCACAAGCCCTCACATCTTGACATGTGGAGGGTGAAGTGGCCAAGGGTGGATGAGATGGAAATGAGTTGTCAAAAAGGTACATGAGGTGGAAAAGGACATGCACCTTGGGGGATGAGAGGATTTCCACAAAAAGGGATTTCTTGTCCCCAAGTGGGAGTGAAAGGACTTTTGAGGAATTTTAGAATTCCCAAAAATCTACATGGGAAAAGGAAAGGTGGTTAGATATAAATGTGAATTAAAATTCACATTCCTAGGATGATCTAGAGGGTAAAAGGTGGGCTCCAAAAAGGTGGGACTTGGTCACATGTGGAGATTGTGACAAGTCCAAGGTTCTAGAAGCCTTGGAAGAATGGAATGTGAATTAAAAATTCACATTTAAAAGAGAGGAATCTAGGGCAAATAAATGTGAATTAAAAATTCACATGGGAAAGGGTGTTAATAATCAAAAAAGAAAAATGGAAGAATTGACCAAAAAGTGGTGCTAAATTTAGCTAATGACTTTGATTAAGGTTGTGCAAATATTGGATTAGGCTAATTAACAGAAGATTAGAGGCAAGTGGCAAATGTAGGAGGATGTGACATTAATCTTTGATTAAGAGGATGCACATCATAACTTTGAATTAATTAAATTAATTCAGATTAGGGTGAGGTTATGGAGGATGTGACAAGGAGAGAGAAAATGAGGAATTTTAAATTGATTTTTAAATCAAAAAGAGAAGGAATGACTAAATTAAATAAATTAGTGTATTTATTTAATTTAGAGAGGAATAAGGTAAAAGATAAAGTATCAATTATTAAATTAAATACTTTATCGGTATGAGACAAAGGGTGCGATATTAATTTAATAAATTAATATTACTATGCTAGACGCAAAGACAATAAATTTAATCATATGGAAGTGATTAAATTTAGATGTCTACAGATTGGACAAAGTATCATCAACATGCTCCTCCTTCCTTTGTTTTCGATTTCCAACCTACAAATACGAAAAAAAGTTAGATTCTGGAAAAGCACAAAAATTAAAGAAAAACCAGAAAACAGAAGATAGATAAATCATAAATTAAAAACACGTGCTAAAAATTAAATTTTCCCTTTTACTATCTCCCAGCATCACAACTCGTGAAGGCGTCGCTATTTTTTCTCCCAGCGTCGCTGACTGGTAAGCGGTGCTCTGTGTCAAGATAGAGAGCACGATTGAGTCGCACTTTTTTCCCAGCATCATAGTTTTTCAAAGTGTCGCTGTTTAATATTTTTTTTGAAATTGTCTGCAGGTCAGCGAGTCCAGCGACAGAGTTTAAAATTCAAAAATTCTTGGCGGGATGAGTCCAGCGGTGCAGTTTATGTTTACGCGGTGCTATATAGCGATGCTGACAAGCCCGCGGGGCCAAAATAGCGATGCTGACGAGCTCGCGGTGCCAAAAACAGTGACACTGATGAGCCCGCATTGGAATTTCCTGTGTGTCAAGAAAATGCGGAAATTTCAAGAAATTGTTAGAAATAATGATGTCAAGCCCTCCTTCTAGCACCAAATGTGTGAACCCTTTTCCTATTACCTGCAAAACAACATGAATAAACGAGTTAGACAAGGAATTACAAGCTAAAACAAGGATTCCCCATGAAATCCATTTGCAAATTCAAAATAGGAAAGAAAATGATGAAGAACACAATACAAAAGATAAAACTAGATTTAATCCTAATTAGAGAAGCAAACACTTGATTCCATGGGGGAATTGATGCCAATTTGATGTGAAAATTGGCTCTTTCCCAATTCCTATGATGAAATGTTGATATGTTGAGAATGATATTGATCCACTTTTGATGAAAGATGAGAACTCCAAGCCAAATATGCAAAAATCCTAGCTAGGAATTCAAATGATGGATGAGAATGGCTAAGTATTTTAGCATGGTAACTTTGCAATGTTTGTGGATAGTAAAATGAGGAGAGGAGCTCTTAATTTATAGAATTTCAAGATGGATGAAGGCCCAAATTTGAGCAATGTGGGACTAACATTCATCCAATGATATGATGCCACTTGTCAAGCTATGAATGGATGATGGATGTGCAAGATTTGGGGTTTGTGCCAATAAATGCCAATATTTGAAATTCAAATTTATTGAAATGACATGCAAGAGAGAAGGGAAAATGCAATAAATGCCACTTGGCTCAAGGCAAAGGACATGTAAGAGGTTTTAAATGCCTTGTTGGATGTACATGTTGACTTGGATTTTGAATTCAAATTGAGAGAATATTCCAAAAGATGCCTTGTGAGGAAAATAGAGATTTAATAAATGAATTAAATCTATTTTTATGTGCAACTTGCATTATCTAGAGGATGTGACATGAGATGAGGTTAAATTAATCAAGGGTTAATTAATTTAACAGGAGATCAGATGATGTGACTTATTTGACTTAGACTTATGGATTTATTTAAATCAAATAAGAGAGGAACATGATAAGAGGCTAATTAAATAAGGATTTTGATTTATTTAATTAAAAGGGGTGACGTTAGATTAAATCAAATAAGGTTTTAATTTATTTAATTTAATGGATAGGCTTTAGATATTTAATCAAATAAATTGATTATTTAATTAAATAGGGATAATTAGATCAGATGGATTGATTTAATTAACAAAAGAGATTGGCTTAATTAGACAAAATGATTTATTTAATTAAGAGACGAATATTGATGGATTTAATTAGATAGGGGAATTTGATTAAACGATTAGACCGAGGGATGATTCAGGAAGAAATGATGTTGGTAAGTTAGGATCAGATGCACAATGTCAATCAGTATATTTTACGTGTCTATAGGTGCTATGATGACCTAAAGAATTTTATGGATGGGAAATCTCAACATCAAATTCCTCTGAAAGGTGGGATTTCAACTTTTAGATAGAAGCAAAGAAACTATAACCCTAAAGTGACCAACACCATTTTCAAGCAAATCGATAAGATGTTAAAGGAGAGAATAATCTACCCAATCCATCATTCAACATGGGTGGCTAACATTGTACCGATCCATTAAAAAAATGGAGGGATAAGGATTTGTGTGTAATTTAGAAATCTCAACCAAGCATCCATGAAAGATAACTACCCACTACCTAACATGAACCATATCCTACAAACGGTCGCTGGTTCTGAAATGATGTGTATGTTAGATGGTTTCTCTGGTTATAGCCAAATTAGTGTTGTAGGAGAAGACCAACACAAAATGGCATTCACGACACCTTGGGAAACCTTGTCCTACAACTGAATTCCTTTCAAACTCATCAATGCTGGCACAACATTTTAGAGAGCTATGGACATGTCTTTCGGAGACCTCCAAAAAAAAAAAGTCATTTACTTGGATGACTTAATAGTCTTCTCCAAGAAGAGGGAAAACCACATACGAGATTTAGAACAAGTGCTCCAGAGATGTAAAGAACATGGCATAGCCCTCAATCCCAAGAAGTCTGTGTTTGGGGTAATTGAAGGTAAGCTTATCAGTCATATTATGTCTAAATAAGGGATTAGAATAGATCCTGAGTGAGTCAAGGCTATCCTTCAGTTACGTCTTCCTTCTAGTAAAACTGGAGTAAATTATTTCTTTGGGAAAGTTAATTTCCTAAGAAAATTTGTTCCAGATTTTTTTGAGATAACAAAACATATAGTGGAAATGATGAAGGAAGAACCAGTTTTTAGATGGAATGAAGTTGGAAAACAAAATTTTAGTGATATCAAATAAGCCATTGCCCAAGCCTCTATTCTAGTACGTCCTAATTTCAAAAAGGACTTCATTATATATTGTTACACTTCAAAGCATACCATATTTTCCATTTTACTACAAATAGATGAGAATAATGTGCAAGCTCCCATAGCATTCATGAGTGTCCCTTTGAAAAATAATGATCTTAATTACTCTTAGATGAAAAAGCATGCATTTACAGTTGTAAAGGCAGTAAAACAATTCTATTTTTATATATTACATTCGCTTTCAATCATATATGTACCTGACCTTGCAGTTAAAAGTATCCTTACTCAGCAGGATGTCAGCTACAATTGAAGGGGCAGTTGGATTGCTAAGGTGTAGGATTATCACCTAGACCTTAAGCCTACCAAGTTAGTCCATGGGAGAGGACTCTGTAAACTCATGGTGGAGGATTGTGACAAGCAGAAAGGTGAGGAAGATCTCCCTCTAACTTTAACCGTTAGTCTCCAAGATGAGTGGTTTTTGGATATTTCCTACTTCCTTACATATGGAGAGTGTCCAAAACATCTCTCAAAGAAAAGAAAAAAGAAACGTAAAACTAAAAGCAACTAAGTGTGTCATTTGGGAAAACACTTTGTATAAAAGAGGATTGGATGGTGCATTCTTAAAGTGCATAGACAAAGCTTAGGAAAAAAGGCTATTGTGGTCTTTCCACAATGAAGCTTGTGGAGGTCATTTCTCTTCAACCATGACCACTTTCAAGATCTTGAGGCATGATTACTATTGGTCGGGCATGTTCAAGGACACCTATTACTAGGTGGAAAGATGTGAAAAATGTAAGTTGTTTGTAAGAAAACCTCACTTGGATGCACTTCCCCTAAGACCTTTCGTAATTGATGGACCTTTCCAACAGTGGGGCTTAAATTTCATAGGGCCCATTAGCCCTCAATCAAGCAGAGGTCATACTCACATTATTACAACAACATACTATGTCACCAAATGGGTGGAGGAGATTCCTGTCAAAAGGACTACTTCAGAAGTGGTTTGTGATTTCATTAAGGAATACATCTTAGTCAAGTTTGAGGTTCCTCATAAGTTGGTAACCGATAATGCGACGAGATTTTATTCCAACGAGATATCACTATTTTTCTATGATTATGGAATATCTTATCACACTCTACAGATTACTATCCTCAAGGGAATGGCCAAGTCGAGTCCAGAAATAAAAATTTGGTAAGCGTTATAAAGAAACTGGCGAATGAGAATCAAAAGGATTGGCACAATAACTTATATGAAGCCTTGTGGGTAGACATGACCACCCCTACGACGGTAATTGGTATGACCCCTTTCAAAATTGGTGTATGGAGTAGGGAGCGCACTACCTCTTCAATTAGAGTTCTATGGTTGAAAATTACAAACGATTATCAAGGATCAAGAATTATGTGATGCTTTGGAGAAGAGAATCATATACCTGACAAAAATTGAAGAGCAACACAATGAGATGCTAGACAGGATAACCCTACATCAAGTGAAGGCTAAAAATCTTTTTGATAAGAAATCCAGACATAGGAAGTTTATGATTAGAGACATGGTATTATTATGGGACAAACGCAAAGAATCTAAGGACACACAAGAAATTTGATGCACTTTGGACTGGCCCGTTCAAAATTACTCAAGAAAGTAGGCCTAATAAATTTCGTTTGGCATATCCCAATGATGATTACCCCATTCCTATTCCTTATAATGGGAACTACCTCAAGCTTTACCAAATTTGAGTTTCTTCAAGAACTTCTTTCTTGTAAATAGTTAGTTTAGGTTTTTTTTCTATTCCAGTTGCACTTTCTTTGTGTTTGAGAGTTTTAGTTTGGATAACTACTAGACTCCATTTCCCAATGGCTAAGAATATGATCATATAAACCTGATTTTGGGTTCATTGCTTTATCCTTCTCAGTTTTCATCCCCAATTAGAGCCATTTGTTGTATACTTTCTAGACCCCCTCCAAAAACTTGGCTTATCCCTTTCGAATTTTGGCTAAGTTAGGCACTGGCAGAGTTTTGACTATCTATTATAACCCAGGTGGTGACTTATTAATTTAATCTAAACCACCTTCCACCCACCTCTTAAAATTTTTTGTGTTTAAATCTTTTGGCAATGTTTTATTTGAACACTTGCACTATTCACCCGATTCACTTTCAAGTTTATCTGTGTTGGCAGTGTTTTGTAAAGTTCATTTAACTTCCCACTTATTAGCTAGGAGAAAATGTAAACTCATAAAGATATTGGTGGTGTTTTGTGACTCAAATTGAACTCAAGCGGTGATTTATAAGGTTGCATGAACTTCCTATTTTCCCACTCATATGACTGTTCCTTTTTAAATATTTGAAAAAGTGGCTATATTAAACAATGATATGCAAGTTGAAACTTGTTAATACGAAGAAAGGTATGCATTAAATTCCTATCTACTAGCACACTTCTCACAAGAACCAAAGGAGGAAAGTCGTGTCAAAGAAAATCACTCTTTAGCTGTGACATTCACTCTGGGAAACACGAAGAAACATGCCCATACCAATGCAGACCTCCATCCTCATAACCTAAGCTCATTCTGAGGTATTTTTATTCTTATATTCTCCTTATGAATGCATAGTTTCCAAGTTTATCCTTCCTTGTATTATGAAATATCTGCTAGAAATTCATTCAAATCCTAGTGGCTCAAAAATGGCTAGAATTAAGTATCAAGGGTATGAATATGTCACGAGATTAACATGTGAAATGCTGGAAATTGGAGATACTAAGCCGGGGTTAGTAAATTTAATTGAGTTTAAAGAAAATTTCAATGCTCCCAACCCACCACCTATCATTTAGAGGGTAATTGAGAGTGGGTTAGTGGAAGTAGCATTTTTCTTGTAGTTTTCCAATGTCCAAAACTAGTCCTAATGCATAAGGCATTACGATGTCCAGGCTCGAGAAGTAAGAATAGAGGATAACAGGTTAGTGGTTAAAATACAAAGAGACAACTTTACATCATGTTTAAAAATTCTTGAAAAGGAACCCTACTCACACATGGATTTTACCAATTCTCAAGCTAGGGTTTACTTTCAAGAAAGGGAATTATCAAAACATTATGGCAAGAAACTGGCTGGAAAAACCAATGGGGGGGATCCCAATTTCCCAGGAATGTGCACAAAAATCATTTCACATATGAGATATCCAATATTTTTTGTTGCTTCACATAATTTCATGAAACAAAGATGCTTTTGGTTTCCAAGAGTGGATGTATTTCTTCATACAAATTATACTGGAGGGAACACAATATTTAGATTGGGAAACACTTATCAGTGATAGGTTACACAGTCAGCTCGCTCATTTCCAATTCAATAGGTCATTCTAAATGTCTTCCTACTTGATCTATGCTACTACAAGTACCAGACTGTGGTCTGGCTTGAGGCCAAGTAATCTTCCTCATGACCAAGTACCTATTTATGAGTATCTTGATAAATTATAGCTACATAAATTTTTTATTCATCATAGAAGAATATTTGATACATTCACTATGAGGAGGACAAGAGACCTACAAGGGAAAATGGAAATGTGGCTTTCACTTGAAGCCATGTTTTTTTTCAACCATTATAGTAGCCATTTTGTCCAATTTCAGACATTCTCTTATATAAGGGTGGGTGGTTTCACTATATTTCCTATTAAACTCCTGAGGCATCCTAAAGATAAATTTGTTATGATTGAATTTTCCAGACAATTGGTTGATGTTAACAAAATATGGCAGGAGTGAAGGAGAGTGACCATGCAATTTCTAGTTGGATTTGGCCCCTACACATGTGAATCCATGTTAGATGCCCTGAATATTAAAAAGGAAATTTCTAGGTATAATCTGCAGACCTATGATGAATGCTTTCCTTTTGAACTCAAGGGCTTTTCCAGGGATAATTTAAAGTTAGGACCAGGTTTCCTTCATTTACCTGCTCTAGAGGATTATTGGGAGGATTGCTTTGATGAATTTTAGGTAAGGAAAAGGATTTGGATGAGATTATCTTTAAGGCATATCATTACCTTTAATTTGAGCCTTGATGTGCAAGGAATTGAGGATGACAGTTCAAATTTAGTAGACCATGTTTACACATAATAAATAGCTAGCCACCCTATTTATGCCATGGACTGGAGTAGTAAAGAAAAGGAGACCATTAAGCCTAGAACTGTTGATGTCTTGGAAAGAACTCAAGAATGGGTCACCAAGAAAAAGACAAAGCAATCTTGGCCCAATACCAAATCACAAAACACACAACTAGGGAGAATCAATAATCAATATTTTGTAATTGCAGGAACTTCTGGAGTTGTTAAAAAATCATTACAATTTGGGGGTCAAGGCGATGGTGATGAAGAACCTCCTAATAGAGATGTACTTTAGTCAACTTGTGGGGAAGATCTTTCCAATTTACCTATTCTAGAACATGAAAAAGGGGATGATGAAGGGGAAAATATCTTGAAGAATATTGACATTAGCTCTATTTCCCCATCGCCATAGTCATCTCCTTATAGGGGAGTTGATGAAAATAAAAAATAGAGACCTTCACCACGCCCATCTCAAGATGCTCAAATTGATACACCTCCCATCAACAAAGTCCTTTTTGACTCTTCCAACTCCAAATCAGCCAACATTTCCAACACTTCTATGTGGTTGGAAGATACTCTTTCTAGGAAAATAAAATCAATGTAGTTGGATCTCCCAAAGCAGGACATGGTAGGGAAACTACTCTAAAGAACCCCAAAGTCGAAGAAGTTAAAAACTACTACTCGGCTGATCGATGAATTTGGATTAGGGAACCTCTGCCTTGAAGTAGCATGCCCTATCACACAAAAAGAGGTCAATCAAGCCACAGATAGTGATTTTGATATTAACAAGATTGATCTGGGACTACCTACTAGAGATGGTGATGTAAAAAAATTCAAAGTCTCTGCAACAAGGATGGTGGAAAGATCAAAGAAAGACAAGGAAATTAAAGATGAATTGAAGAGAAAAATTCAAGTCCTGACTAATTGCTTGAGATAGTTCTTTGAAATTCATCGTCAACTGATATCTCAAATAGAATCATCCTCTGACCCTTTGGCTTTAATGGGTAAAGAGGCAGTGAGTAGAATGCAAAGCTACAAGAAGTTTAGTAAGGCTGTAGAAGAATGGAGCATTGGATTAGTTGAGAGAGGTGGCTATATCATCTCCAAATCTCTCAAGTTCTTACAAAGGGTAAATGCTTCAAGGTTATAGATTCAGAAATAGATCATTGCCATTGGGAAGGAAGAAAGAACATGGAATCAATACGTGAATGAAATCAAGGCTATGATAAAATTTGGGATGGATAAGTTATCCATTGAGTAGATTATACCCAACATTGCTAATGGTCATTGCTTGATTTGGAGAGAAAGTGTGGATTAGAAACTATAGGTAGTGAAACAAGGTTCAAAAAAGCTTTTGGAAGTATGAGTAAAATGTGATGCAATTTTGGAAGAAATTCATGTGAACCTTGTTGCTCTTAGATTGTAGTCTAATAGAGAAGGAGAGGGAAGTACTAAGAGTGTTACAGCCTAGAAAGATAGTTTCCAGAAATTGATTGTTGGAATTGTTAATTCACAATATTTCAACGCAAAACATTTAAGAAGATCCAGTGAGCTAGAGCTCATCTTGACACATGCTATAGGTCTAATGAAGTCATATGATCAGAGAATTGAATCCGTTAAAGATTACCAGTGTTCATGGAAGTTATGAATGGGAAACACCGCCATCCCACATCACAAGGAACTCCCACATGTCATCAAAGCCTTCCAAGCCTTGTGGAAATGGTTGGCCATGACCCCAGAACTAGGAAATGAAGTGCCATTGGTTTAGCTTAGTTATTTGTATTTCTCAAAAGACCTTTTATTTTTTAAAAAATAGTTTTTGGGCAAGAGGCGGTTACTCTACCCGCCTTATATATGTAATTTTTTTCAACTATCTCTCTCTGGATATCTTGGAAAGACTTGGTATTACGACATTGGAATACAATTTTGCTATGAATTGAAATCTATATCTGTTTGTGTGCACTTAGTTTACATAGATAACAAATAATCTTAAATCCATGTGTTTTAGGTGATTTTGGACATTTATGCTTTCCTTTGAGTTGGTATATACATTGTCTTTGTATTTTATTTTAGTTTATCAGTAATATCAGGTTTGTGTTTATGCCATTACATTTTATATGACTAGTCTTTGTGCCAATACTTATATGCAATTTATTCTATTTGTACTAGTCTTTGTATTGGTATTTTCATGATTTGTTGAACATGGGGTGGTCTTTGAGCTACCCTTATTATTTTTCTTTCTTTTGCACTTAATATCAAGAATTTTCCTTTATTAGGTTTACCTTTCTTCTTTTGAGTTAAAATCATACCCATGTTTAGTTAAGACATAGAAATTCATTACATATCATATGAGGGAGTTGTACCTCTAAAATTAAGAGGAAACTCACAAATGAAATTGTGAACTTTCCAGAGTTGCTAGGAAACAATCAAACCTCTCAAAGTCAATAAATTTTCCATTTTTCAAGGTGCCCAATCTAGTTTTCTCCTGTGTATGGTGTCAAAGTTGTTTCAGTTTCAATTATTTTCTTTTCATGTTAAAACTTCATAACATATTAAGTGTTTAGTGAATGCTTGTCGATCTGAATATTAATGAGGGTTTTGATGTTTTGATAAGATACAACTGATTCGCGCCCCACCCCTCTCAGTTGTCTTGTTCATTCAATAATTGGTATTGGAGCAAGGTTCCTTGGAGAAAATATTAACAGCTCAAGGTAGATCTGGGATGGCGAACAAGAAGGAGATACCTATGTTTGATTGCATAGATTATACATTTTGAAAGACAAAGATGGAAGGCTATCTGGTTTACCTTGGATATGATGTCTGGAAGTCAATGAAGACACAAAATATCATTCCTATAAATGGACTGAGCACAAGTGATGAGATCAAGGCCTATGGAACAAATGGTGAAGCAAGGTTTTTTCTTTTGAGTGGTCTTGCAAATTCTGAATTAGTGAAAGTTATGGATTTGAAAACTACTAAAGAAATTTTGGATTAATTGGAAAGTATTTATGAAGGAGATGATATGGTTAAACAAGCTAAGATGTAGAACTTGAAAACTACATTTGAGAATTTGAGGATTCTTGAAGATGAAAACATTACAAGCTATATGCAGAGGGTAAATGAAGTAGTGAGCTCCATTAGAGGTCTTGGAGCCTGGAGGTAAGGTCAAAGAACCTAAAGTGGTAAAGAAAATTCATAGAAGCCTTACTAAAGCTTATAGTCATAATGTTACCGCTATTGAGGAATCTCAAAATCTAAATTAGTATTCTAGAGATCAATTGTATGGCTCTTTAACTGCATTTGAGATGAGAGAGTTTGATACTAACAATGGTGCCAAAGTTGAGATTGCTTTTAAGGCTAGAAAATTAGAGAATATTAAAGGTTCAGATCAAGATGATATTGACGATGTGGAAGCTAACTTTGTGAGAAGGATGAAAAAGGGAATTGGTAAATACAAAGGTAAATTACCTTCCAAATGTTTCAGTTGTGGAGAAATAGGTCACTATGCTTCAAGATATCCAAATAGAAGTATGAACAATAAGAATAAGGAAAAAAAAGGTAAGATGATCTTGAGAAAATCTATTATGTTAGACAAGGTGCAAATATTTCTGGTGATGAATATTATTATGAAGATTATGATGATAATGAATGCTTTTTCATGGATTTAAAAGATGAATTTGTTTTTGCTAACTCTAAAACATGTGTGAAAGAATGTGCTCCAGAGATAAAGGATAAGACTAAAGGTACTTTGGTATTTGCTTTTCACGTTAGACAGGATAAGAACTATTGGTTCATTGAGAATGGCTACTCAAATTATATGACCGAACACAATAGTAAGTTTGTTAAACTTGAAAATTATGATGGAGGACTTGTTAGATTTGGAGATGATTCAAGAGCTAATATTTGTGGAATAGGTTCAATCAATTTTGATGGCAAGCATAATACTGATGATGTTTACTATGTCAAGGGTTTAAGGCATAACCTTTTGAGTGTTGGAAAAATGTATAGAAAAGGATATAATCTTATGTTTTAGTATGATGGATATGAAATCAGAAAAGGGTTTGGAACTATCATTTCTATTGGAAAGAGGACAGATGGAAATGTTTATCAGCTCAAGGGTGTTGATGGTCATTGTTTTATGAATCAAATTAATGAAAGTTGGCTATGGAATAGGAGGATGTGTCACATTAAATTTGATAATTTGGTTAGAATTAGTTCAGTTCAAGAAGTGAGATATCTGTCAAGAATTACAAAGCCTATGAATGTTGTCTATAGAGATTGTTAGTTTGGAAAATAAACAAGAAGAAGTTTCAAGGATAAAGAAAAATATTCTATTGGATTGTTGGAATTTATGCCTATAAACCTTTGTGGTCTTAAAAGAGTATGAAGTATTCAAGGTGATAGGTATTTCATGATTTTGATTGATGATTATTTTAGAATGACATGGGTTACTTTTCTTAGAGAAAAATTTGAAGCCCTAGATAGATTCAAAGCATTTAAAGTTATAATTTAGAATGATATGGATTTGAAGATCAAATGTTTGAGGTCTGATAGAGGCAAAGATTTCACCTCCTATGAATTTAACATGTTTTGTGAGAATCATGGAATAAAGAGGAACTTGTATGCCCCTAGGAATCCTCAGTAAAATGGAGTAGTTGAAAGGAAAAATAGAATTGTTCAAGAAGTTGCAAGGACTATGATGAAAGAAGCTAACCTACCAGAAGTCTACTAGAGAGAAGAAATTCACACTACTATTTACATACTTAATAGAGTTCAAGCAAAAGAAAATGACAAAAAGACTCCCTATGAGTTGTGGTATGGAAGGATCCCTACTGTCAAGTACTTTATAGTATTTGGAAGCAAATGTTATATCAGAAGAGATGATGGAAACTTAAGAAAGTTTGATTCAAATTCTGATGAAGGTATCTTCCTTGGATATTATACTTAAAGAAAAGATTATAGATGCTACAAAAAAATACTAAGAAATATTGTTGAGAGTGCAAGTGTCAGTGTTGATGAAGAATTGTAGAATCTAGTGGTGATAGATGGATATGAATCATATGAACCTGCTTGTAGAGAAGAAGAATAAAAAGCTAAGGAACAAGAAGTATAGGGTGAAGAGGAAGAAGTGAGCTAGAAAAGACCCCTAAAACCCCTAATTATGTGCAAAGAAATCGTTTGAAGAACAAATCATTAGAGATAAAAGCAAAGGTGTGTTGACAAGAAGGAAAGCTACTAAAGAAGAGGTAAATTTGTGTCTACTTTCTAAAGTTGAACATAAAATAGTGATTGAGGTATGCAGAGATGAACATTGGATGAAAAATATGGAAGAATAACTTATGCAGATTGAGAAGAATCAGACTTAGGAACTTGTTCCACAACTTGCAAGAAAAAACATAATTGGATCTAAGTGGGTGTTAAAAAAAAAACTGAATGAGAATGGAGAAGTGGTAAGGAACAAAGCAAGGCTTATGCGTAAAGGTTATGCACAAGTTGAAGGAATATATGCTTTGAGGGGAAATTTTCTCTGGTGGCTAGAATGGAATCAATCGGGATGTTTTTAGCTTTTGCAACACATAAGGATTTCAAATTTTATTATATG
The DNA here is from genome assembly GCA_007258455.2 of Sequoia sempervirens. Classification (NCBI taxonomy): domain Eukaryota; kingdom Viridiplantae; phylum Streptophyta; class Pinopsida; order Cupressales; family Cupressaceae; genus Sequoia; species Sequoia sempervirens. The sequence goes on along the minus strand of VDFB02095470.1, from coordinate 122,059 downwards.
GATGTGAAGTATGCTTTCTTGAATGGAGAGTTGGAAGAAGAAGTATATATGGAACAACCAGAAGGATTTCAATTATCAGATAAATCTAATATGGTTTGCAGATTGAAGAAATCATTTTATGGATTTAAGCAAGCTCCCAGAGCTTGGAATTCAAGGTTGGACATGTATTTGATTTAATAAGGATTCAATAAAAGTACCACAGATAGTAATCTTTACTTTAAAGTTGAAAAATAAAATATTGATTGTGCTTGTGCATGTTGATGACATAAGTTTTAGAGGAAATGAAGCTATGTGTAAGAAGTTTGGAGGAGAGATGCAAAAAAAAATTGATATGTCTATGTTTGGGGAGATGAATTTCTTCCTTGGGCTACAAATCAATCAAACAGATAAAGCAATATTCATTTCACATTCAAAGTATGTCAAAGAGATGTTGAAGAAGTTTGGAATGGAAGACTTCAAACCGGTATGAACTCCTATGGTTATTGATTCCCAGTTGAGAAAGAATGATGAACTCCTTAAGGATGATTAGAGCAAGTACAGATCTATGATTGGTGGACTATTATTTCTAACTACTACTAGACCAGATATCATGCATATAGTTTGTCTTAGATTTCAAGATCCTAGAGAGTCACATGTTGTAGTAGTGAAAAGGATATTTAGATACTTAAAGGGAACTCCATATCATGGCTTGTGATATCCAAAGGATACTAATTTCACATTGAGTGCTTACACAAATGCAGATTGGGTTGGTTGTGTGGATAAAAAAAAGTACAAGTGGTAGTGCATTCTTTCTTGGATACAGATTAGTGTCACGGCTTAGGAAGAAACAAGATTCATTTTTTTTTATCTACTGTAGAGTCTTAGTACATTGCAACAACATATTGCTACACACAGATGTTGTGGATGAGGAAAAAATTGAAAGATATCAGAGTGGTGTATGATGAGCATATTTATATCTTTTGTGACAATACAAGTGAAATAAACATTTCAAAGAATCTAGTGATGCATTCAAGGACAAAACATATTTCAATTAGATATCACTTTCTAAGAGAGAGGGTTGTGGAGAATGAAGTGAAGCTTGAGTTTTTGCCTACAAAGGATCAGATTACTGAAATATTCACTAAGGCTCTTCCTAAGGATACTTTTGAGTATCTCTGAGAGAAGTTGGGGGTTATTACCCTTCCTTCTTTGAACTAGATGCATAAGGAGATACATCAGTCCAGTGGATCTCAAGATCTATCCTTTTATTTTGGACTCATGTTGGTGGCTACCTCTCAGGGAGAGTAGGTAGTGGCATTACTTATTGTTGCAGATTGGTGTGTACTCATAAGGGGGAGTATTCAAAGTAGTAAAGGAAAGGTTTTGCTGAGTAGTTGTAAGCAGATTGTGTAATGTCAAAGGGGGAGAATAATGTAAACATTTTGACCTGTTTCCATTGATGTCAAAGGGGGAGAAGAGTCATGTGAAAAAGGAACAAGTTACCAGGGAGAAGAATCATGTGAAAAAGAATAAGTAATAAGGAAAAGAGAGTCAATTGAAAAATATCTAAGAGAAATTGAGTTGAAGAAAGATTCATGTAAGGGGAGTGTGACTAAAGAGTAAACTTGAGAAAAGAAAACAAGTATGTTCAAAGTTGTTGTGTCTTTGATGGTTTTTCACATCATGTGTCTCCATCAATGAAAAAGGGTGAGATTGTTATAAGTATGTGTAGATTGGTGTTGGAATTGATGTCAACAAGCTTGTGTTGTCATTAATTTCAATTGTATGTGTTGAGGAGATTGGTGTTGAAGATGAATAGTTGGTGTCGTCTATGCTTTGATTTGTTACATTATGTTGTCATTAGTTAAGCTACTAGTGTTAACCTCTGTTATTACTTTGATAAGATTCTATCTATGGATGTAGTAGTGTTGAATATGATATGGATGTGTCTTTGGTGCTTGGTTTCGAAGTGATTTTGAGAAAATTTGATAAAAAGAGGTAACAATGTGTTGTTGTGTTGTTCTGGGTTACAGAGAGATGTTGTGGTTTTGATATGCATTTCTTCTAGGTTGAATATTTTCCTATGAGATTCAGATATTTTGGTGAGAGATGTTTAGATATTTTATATTCAAGAGATGGTATGCGAGATCATCGTATAGTAGAAGTTGTGTTCACCAGTGTGTGACTATGCATTGTAGAGGTGTTTGGGAGAAATGTTTTTTCTCCACATTTCTTTGTAGTTGCACTTTAGGTCTTGTGATTCTAAAGGAGTGTTGATGGTGTTGGTAGTTTACCTTATCAAGAGGATTTGAGGGTTGGTGCTTCAAAAAATAGTTTTTCAAGTAACAGTGTATGCCAGAGTAGTCTGAGTGTATTGGGTTTGTACATTCTTCAGGTAGAAGTTGTTGTGAAGGATTTTTTTGGATTTAAAGGTGCTTGATGAATATTCTAGATCATTTTCAAGTGTGTTTTGTGGTTTGCAAGTTGTTATTGAGTTTGAGGAAGCATGTACTTAAAAGTTTAATGGTGTTTGCATGGGTAAAGGCCGACTTGGTGTTTACACTACATGTGAATGGTAAATATTTTTTAAGGAATTGCGTGGTTAAGTAGTGTAATTTATTTGGGTCCCAATTAAGTTTTGATGTGGTCTACATTCACTTCTATCCACCATAGAAGTGTTTTGGAACTGACCTAATTTGAATTTGCATGTTTGAGGTGCATTGACGACCTTGGAGAGGTTTTCAATATTGAGGAAGGTATAAATATGAGTTGAATTGTTGAAGGAGGTTAAGATATATGAAAGTATGAAGTGTGCGATGCGAATGATGCAAATTGCAAAATTGTAGTGTGAAACTGAGCAAAGTAGTGCAAACTTTCAAGTGTTGGATTATCAAATGTAGTTAGTAGAAGGTGTCTACAATCATTCAAACTAATTGTGAAGGTGTTCAAGCTATTGTGGTGTATTTTATATTGCATTAATATCCCATTCTTTATGTAACATTTCTTCTCTATCTTCTTTCTCATTTCGATAGTGAGCATTTGTATTTTTTTTTGTAATTACTTATATTGTGAGCTAATCCCCACCATGGTTTTTCCCTCCTTGGGTTTTCCATGAAAATTTGGTGTTCTCTTGTGCATGGTGTTAAAGTTTTTTTAGTTTATGTTATTTTCTTTTCATGTTAAAACTTCATAACAGATTAAGGGTTTAATGAATGCTTGTGGATTTGAATTTTAATGAGGGTTTTGATGTTTTGATAAGATACAATTGATTCACCCCCATCTTAGTTGTCTTGTTCATTCAACAAACCCTTTCAAGAAAAAACTCACACCAAATCATAGGTCAATTGTATTAGTACAGTAACAAATTAGTTACAATGCAATAAGAATCTCTGCTCTTGCAAATGTCTTTACACTATGATACAAATCTAGAGTAATTTTCATAGCATAATGGATTCATAGAAAATACAAATATCATCTCTCAAAATACATAAACATTTCACATATTTATAAACCTCTATCCTGGGTTCGCAAGGATTTCATGTGTTATCTCCATAGTCTCTACATGCATGCAAACTGAAATGAAGAACATGAACAAGTCCTAATTGACCAAAAAAGAAACTTTTCAATCATGCAATGGCATGCACCAACATGCAATAACATGCAACAACATGCAAGGCACCCAACTCAAATATTTTATGCAAATATTAAGTATCCTTGACATGCATGGTGTGACACTAGAGAAAATATAGCCAACTACCAATTTTGAACTCTCTTTTGACTTCAAGTCAACTTGATTGATTGCCATAGTCTTGTTTAACATCTTTCCAAAATTCTACCAAGTGATAACTCTAAAAGAAAGGATACATGTCACTACGACACACCTTTGAGAGGTTTACACAAATTTCTCTTCCCAATTGAGCACCCAAGTGACAAGTGACATAATTTTGTGCTCTCCACCAAACATATAGGAAGCCAACTTGCAAATGAGTCCCACAAATTGTTATATCAACTTAGAAACATATCACTTAGGATTTAATTAATAAAATATGTAGCAAAGGGAATAATTTAATTAATTAAATAATATTGGGACTCTCTAAGGTTGAGAAACCTTAATCCCAACATTCTCCCACTTGTTGAAGACCTTACAAAAGTAAATGAATCATTTCTTAGGACATAAGACATAGAATCGACACACCATATGAACTTCTCTATGCTCACTGTATTTGGCAATGCATCTACGACATTCACCAATGTATCAGTTCCTTTTCCAACTCCACCTTTCCATCTTCCAGGTCATATCATGAAAAAAGTGAAACTTCACATTAATGTGGTTTGTTCTACCATGGAAATTTGGATTCTTCACTAAAAAAATAACACTCTAGTTGTCATAATAGATAGTAAATTTTCCTACATCAAAACCAATATCAAAACATAACCTCTTTAGAAAAATGGCTTCTTTGCAAGCATGAGTAGCTTCCATGTACTTTGATTTTGTAGTGGACAAAGTGACTACAATCTGTCACTTACTCATCCAACTTATAGCACCACCAAACATCATGAAAACATATCCATTGGTGGATCTTCTACTATCAATGTCACCTTTCCAATCAAAATCTATATATCCATGAATGCTCACTGAATAGCGAGATCTAGTAGGATAACAATTAAAACATGAGACATACTCAGAAGTACCTCACAAATATCTAAACACTCTCTTCACCACATCATTATGCATAAACCAACTAAGGACTCCCATTGCCTGGGCAATGTTTGGACTCATACAAACTATAGCATACATCAAACTGCCAACAACACTCACATATGTTAATCTAGTCATGTCCTCCATTTCGATAGGATATTTTGGATAATCATCAAAAGAAAGCTTCATCCCCTAGATTAAAATAACAATCAACTATTTACAAGTTTTCTTGTTGAATCTCTCCAACACCGAATTCATATACTTACTTTTGCTTAAAAAATTATTTTTGTTAGCTCTATCTCTTCTGAGCTCCATCCCCAGAATATACCTTTCTACACCTATATCCTTCATCTCAAACTATTTTGACAACTAAGACTTCATGTATGAAATCAAACTCTAACCATTCCCAATAAGCAACATATCATCCACATACAAGACTATGAGGAGAATGGGACCATTTTCAGTCTTGTAACAGACATAATGATCATATTTGAATGTCAAAAATCCAAAAGACAACACATAGGTGTCAAAATTTTGGTACCACATTACAGGAGATTGCTTCAAACCATACAAATATTTCTTAAACTTGCATACTAGGTTCTCTTTACCTTTCTCAATGAAATTCCCTAGATGTGATATATAAATTTCTTCCTCCAAATCACCATGAAGGAATGTTGTCTTCACATCGATCTATTATACTTCTAGATCATAAGATACTAAAAGTGATAGTAGGAACCTAATATATTTCATCTTCACTATAGGAGAGAATATCTCACCATAATCAATTCCATCCACTTGAGAATATACAATCATGACCAACCATGCTTTATGCTTATGAACACTACCATCTAGACCAATTTTCTTCTTGAACACTCATTTGCATCCAACGGGTTTGTATCCTTCAAGAAAAGGTACCAAATCCCATGTAGAATTCTTCTTCAATGTAGCCATCTCTTCATTCATGGCTTCCATCCAATAATCTAGATCATGCATACCCATAGATTCTCTAACAGTCCTAGGCTAATTAGTGATAGCAATCAAAGAAAAAATGCAATTGGAATGCAACATAGAATATACAAATATTTTTGGTTGTTGCCTAACATGCGTAGACCTTGTCGATTGTCGAGGTTGAGGTTCTTTCTCTTCTTTAGAGCTTTCAGAGCTTCTTGATCTCTCCTCATCATCAAGTCCAATAGGAGTATGTAGTTCATCTTTCTTCAAAGTAGAAGAGATTTGAACTACCTCCTTTTTTGTTTCTCTTCTATCTTTGGATGCAAATCAACAGTGGAATTTTTCAACTCTTGGAAGATCACACTTCTATTATAGAGAACCTTCTCTGTAACTAGATCCCAAAGCTTGTAATGCTTCACATTGACACCATAGCCAATGACGATACACTTAACCTCCTTTTTCTCCAATTTAGATCATTTCTCCCTAGGCACATGAGCATATGCCTCATAACCAAAGACTCTTAGATATCTGATTGAGGGTTTCTTACCAGACCACACCTCCATGGATGTCTTTTCTACAAGCATTGAAGTAGGAGATATATAATTAAATAACATCTAGTAGCTACAACTTTATCCCAAAACTTATATTCAAGGCTAGCACCACTCAACATACTCCTAGCCCTCTCCATTAGTGTTTGGTTCATCCTCTTTGCAACTCCATTTTATTGTGGGGTGTATGGAGTTTTCATGTGTCTCTTAATCCCTTGGCCCTTACAGAACCTATCAAATTCTAATGAACAAAAATCACTACATTTATTTGTCCTCAAACACTTCATTTTCTACCAATCTGATTTTCAACCAAGGATTTGAATTCCTTAAACTAGCTAAAAAATTAAAACTTACTTATGAGGAAATATACAAATGTCCTACTATAATCATCTATGAATGAGACAAAATACATAGATATAAATAATTAAGGAACATTAATAGGACCAAAAAAATATACATGAATATAATCCAATACCCCAAAAGACTTATGAGAACTAGAATAAAGAGAAACATGATGTTGTTTTCCATATATACTATAATGCTAACAAAAATCAAACTTGAGATTACAATCATGAAGGCCTTCAACAAGGATCTTATTTTTTAAGGCTCTAAGATCCTTCTCACCAATATGGTCAAGCCTTTGGTGCGATAACATTGTCTTCTCTACTAGGAGATTCATCTCCAAAGAATTGGCACCCTTAGGTACCCAAAAACATGACCATCAAATGTAGAAACCACATTTTTCTTCTTTTCTCGATCTAATGGTGAGGATGAAAAATATAGAGCTCTCTTCTTAGACTCCATAGAAGTATTATTGTACTCAATCGTGCATGCATCCAACTTATATAAGGTGCCAATTTGAACACCCTTAGCAAGAACCATATAAACTCTAATCATCTTGCATCCACCACTCAAGGAAACAACCTGCACACCCACATCACTCAGCTTACTTACTAAAATTACCTATTCTATTTCAAACTAGGTATATGCAAGACACCATCAATTCCCTTATTTCTACCATTATTGAATCAAATATTGATTCTTCCATGGCCAACAATATTCAAGTGAGAGTCATCACCTAGATACACCTTTCCACCATCATACTCCTCATACTTCGAGAACTAACCTCTGTGAGAGGTCATGTGTAAAGAGGCACCTGAGTCTATCAACCATACATCTTTTGATGCATGTGTTACCAAGGATACAAAAAAAAGCATCACCATCATCCTAAGAGGATTTATCTAACCAAAATTGGAGGTTTACTAATTTTTATTTGTCTTCTCCTCCTTGCATTCATTTTGAAAATGACCGGTCTTGTTGTAGTTCCAACATTTCACCTTGGAATTTTTACTTGGAGACTTAGATATCCCAAAAGACTTGGACTTATACTTCTTATCTTTCTTCTTTCCTTTCTCCTTTGATGTTCCACAAATAGCAAGGGACACCTTAGCCATCTCAGAAGACTTCCTATGCATCTCTTCTTATAACAACAAAGTAACCACATCATCCATCTTGAAAGTAGTTGTTATGCTTCCAATAGCCATCACCAAGTGATCCCATGAGTATGAAAAAGAACACAATAGGAGAATACAATAGTCTTTATCCTCTATTTTCACACCACCAAACCCAACTATGCAAAAACCATACTAAACACATTGAGGTGATTTGTAATGGATCCTCCTTCATCCATCTTCAAAGAATACTTCTTTCGTAGGAACAACTTATTTACCAACGATTTCCATTGATAAATATCTCCAAGTTTCTTCCAAAGCGTAGTCTTCTCTTCATGGAAATTCAGGAGAATAGAATAAGCCAAATAGAGTCTTATCAGGCCCTAGGCTTTCTAATCCGTTAGATCCCAATCTTATTGGGTTGTTGTGGTTGGTTTAATGCCAGATATTATAGCCCATTGATCTCTATCTATGAGAATATCCTCCATTATGAGTTTTCACAACTCAAAATTTCCTCCATTAAACTTCTCCATCTTGATTCTTCTAGATGTGCTTTCCATATTAATCATACAATAATATTATAAAAAAAAAAATGTTGCAAAGCTCCCATTGAAACTAAGACCAATATAAAAAACCCTTCAACCCAACAAAAAAAAAGCTAGCTAGGCTCTAATACCAATTGAAATGAAAGCTATGTGTGGAAAAAAATTCCAAACATAGATCTAAGCAGGAGAGGATTGCAAATTTTTTATTACAAATCTTTAAACTATTACAATTTAGATGCACATTCAACTATTACATTTCAGATTTAAACACATAAACCATAACACATAGATTTATATGGGAAAACCCTTTTGGGGAAAAACCCATAAATGAAAGCATAGATCAATTATATTATTAGTAACGAAGCATTTACAATACAATAATAGAGTTTATGCTCTTGCAAGTTATTTTACAATGTGATACAAATATAGAGTAATTTTGGTAGTATAATGGCTTCACAGAAAATAAAAAAATTATCTTCCAAAATACATAAACATTTCACATATTTATAAACCTATATCACAAGCACCCAAGAATTCCATGTGTTATCTCCATAGTCTTTGCATGTATGCAAACTAAAACCGAGAGCATGCACAATTCCTAACTGACCAAAAAATCAACCTGCTAATCATGCAACAACTTGCACCAACATGCAATAACATGTAAAACATGCAAGGCGCCCAACTCCAATATTGAACTCTCCTTTGAATTATAGTCAACCCAACTAGTTGTCATAGTCTCATTGATCATCTTTCCAAAATCATGCCAAATGATAACTCCAAAAGCAAGGACACATGTCACTATGGCACACCTTTGAGAGGTTTTCACAAACACCTATTCCCAATTGAGCATCCAAGTGACAAGTGGCACAATTTTGTGCTCTCCACCAAACATGTAGGAAGCCAACTTGCAAACGGGTCCCACAAATTGTTATATCAACTTAGAAACATATCACTTAGGATTTAATTAGTAAAGTATGCAGCAAAGGGACTAATTTAATTAATTGAATAATATTGGGACTCTCTCAGGTTGAGACACCTTAATCCTAATAAAGAATTCCCCTAGGGAAATTGATGTGGAAAAACTAAGAACAATAGAGGTGTACTTGGAATGGATGGCATGAGAAATAGCAATGTTAAGAGATACTATTTTATCTTGTGAAATTCTTGCAAACAAGATTCATTTGAGTAAAATATGGTGTTTTTTCTTAGGAGATAAGATAAATTTTGGCACTTTTTGGCCAACTATACAATGAATATTTTGATGTCTTAGAGAATTCCTTAGAGGCTACATAATTATTTGAGTCTTAGAAAGTGGAATATCCATTATACCAGTGACTTTGGCCAGATCAAATTTAATGTCTCATTTGGAGATAATGAAGCCTAGTATTTTACCTAATATAACACCACATGCATTCTTTTGGATTTATCCAAACCTTATATTCTCTTAAGCACTCAAACACCTACTCAAGGACTTGTGTTGTGATCTTCCTTTGTTTATTTTTCTAATAGATCATCTATATAATCTTTTATTGTTTTGTGTACAATATCATGGGAAATCACTATAATAGCCCTTTGATAAGTGGCCACTAAATATTTGAGTCCAAATGGAATAAATTGATCACAAAAAGTATCTTGAGGCATAGTAAATGTTATTTTATTCTAATCTTTAGGGGAAATTATAATTTGATTATAGAATAAGAATCAATCCATGAGTGAGAGAATCACATGTCCTAAGTTATAAGGACATAATTAGTTTTATGTTTGATAGAAAAGATTCATCTTTATGTCATTCTTTGTTGAGGTCTCTGATGTCTATAAATCTTGATTCTTGATGTATTTTTTCTAACAAGGATTATATTGGAGACCTATTACGGGTAATTAGTGGAGTAGATAAATCCAACTTCCAATATTTTTTGTAGTTATTTCTTGACAAGTAGGGTGATCTTAGGTTACATCTTGCAATGTTTTTATTTGACTAGCATAGCATTAGGATGCACCACAAGGTGATGTATAATAAATGATGGATCTAAGCATAGTATGTCAACATATGACCAAGTGAAGATATAAAATCATTTATTGATTATTTTAGTGTTGTTTCCCATTCTTCTTTTGATTAACTGACTATTGTATATCTGGCCTTAGGATCAAAATGGATACCTAGGTTGACTACTTTGGCTTCTTCTACTAGGACTAAATAAATTTCTTACCATAGGAGGAGGAAAAGTTCATAATAGAATGACACATAGAATATTTTTTCATCATTGGATATTTCATTATGTATTTATTTTTCATGTTTATTTGATATCACCTGAAAGGGGTTCTTAATAAAGTAATATAATTTTTTTACTATGGAAGTATCTTATTCCATAAAGTATGTTTTGAGATAAATTTAAATGCCAAAACATCCATTATTGTCATTGGGATGTATATGGTTGTAGATTCTGATGAATTCTATGATGGATTTATCATTCATAATTTTTTTTAAGGGACACCAGCTATTATTGGTCATAATCAATGATTTTGGGATGAATGAGGGGGAGAGAAATGGGAGGTCAATGGATGTTATTTATGGTGTATATGATCATATCTTTGAATATTTTATTAAATTGTTGAAGGAGTCCTAAAAATTACCTCCCCTTGTGCCTTTAACAATAGGAATGGGTTTTACTACTTCTAGGAGGTTAAATTTAAGATCTAAGGGCACCATTTTAGTGGGTTCATATCCTAGCCCTTGATGGTATATTGCATTGGATAATAATGTGCTCTAAGATTCATTTCTCATGTGACTCAATTCCTTTACCTTTATATAATTACTCTTTTTAGTAGATATGAAGTGATTTTAGATAAGTTTCGTTAAACTATGGTGCATATTCTTCCTCATCCTTGAAGAGCCATGAAGTTAAATTCTTTGATTATTTCCTTGAATCTAAAAACCCCCAATAAAAAATACAATATGACTAGATTGGATTGTTTTGGGTGCTATTATATAAGTGTGATGTTGAGGTTTTTTATGAGATATTGGGGAAGGAGGTAGCTTACCCACATAAAAAGAGTTATGGAGCTCATAATCTTTAGAACCTTTTCTAAAAAGAATACCTTTATTTTAAGGGTGGGATTAGTAGATGTTGATGTGGATAAGTATTTTAGATGTGGCCTAAGAATAGTTATTTGGTTATTTGAAGACTATGGTTATCTCCAACACTCTTGGAAAATATCCATATATGTCTAAGGTATAATTGGAAAATAATTTTTAATTAATATCCCCTAAGAATCTTAGTTGTTATATGCATTTTATGACTCACTAAATGCACTTTTTTAATTTTAGGCACTATAATTGAGGGGTGGAGGATATTTGCATATTAAATGGGACCCACATGAGTTGGATACTCTAAAATGCAATGCTGCACTTTAGGATGTGATCCACCAAGAGTTATGGAATCAAATATACCTTTACAAATTTGTTTACTATTTAGGGAGCTAATTGATTAAGCTTATGTGGTGTTCATATGAATTCATTTATCATTTTGATATTATTGAAATATTCTCTCAAAGATGAAAATGGATTTTTTTGGATGATACTATGGTTTTAGTATCCATTGTTTAAATAAACAATTCAAGGTTTTGTCCTCTCTCCTTGCCCATATACTGAGGATATGAGATAGTGGTTTCATAAAAAAAAATTATAGCTACATAGGTGATTCTTGAGTGCTAATAGAGTGAACAAAGAGCTAATGTGTTTGTTTTATCTATTTCTTGAAGGTTAAAACATATTTGTCCTCTTTTTTTATGTTGAAGTTTCCTCTTGAAAGATTTTCTCCACATAAATCCTATGTTCATAAGGTTTTTCAATTTTATTTTATTTTATGATTTTATGCAATCACATAATCATAATATATGGTAATCTTTGGATAAACAATTAAATTTTAGATTTGCATACACTTGTAATAAATTTTATTGTACTAATTTCACCTTGTTTGTTAATAATTATTTTCTAGAACAAGAGCATTATGGCTTAAAATATTTTTTTCACCCCATCTTTCTTCACATACCCTACTCATAGTTTTGTCACATTTTTCACAAACTCAAGGGTTTTAGGTGAATTAGTTTTGTTAAATGGTTTTTCAAGTGAAACAATTTTTCCTACAATAATTTTGGTCTGTGTGGCACCTATGCAAAATTTTTGGGTGGAATGGTTTCAAGTGAAAGTGTTTCACCTAAAAATATTAACATAAAAACAAGATATAAAGTTATGGAGAAAGGTTTCAAGTGAAACCCTTTCTATTGAGATATTTAACTTGACGGGATTAATTTGGCAACCCATGTGGCACCTTAGCCCTTCTTTTGGGGGAAATTCAACAAAAGTGCATCTTCAACTCCACATTTCTCCAACTAATGATATTTTCATAAAAATATAAAATTGATTTTTGGCAGGGCTAAAAGCCTAGAATCTAATTAAATATATATGTAATATTTTAATTATTTTAATTATTAATTATTTTTTATTGACTACTTGAGCAGTTTATTATAATCAAGAATAAGGATAATTAGAAATTTAAAAATGTATACTAAAATTTATTTTAAAGTTTTAAAAAAATATTGTTCACTAAATGAAAATATTTTCTACAAAAGGGTATAGTTTATTTTTATTCATGATAAATAGTTTAGACATTAACTAGAGTCTCCTCAAAACTATTATATTTTGAGTAAACTTGACTTTTAAAATTATTAAAAAATAATATTCATCAAAAAAAAAATCTTCATACACTAGAAGGTCTTCACCCAAAAGAGTAGAGCTAGTACTAGTCCATGTGGCACCTTAGCCCTTCTTTTGAGAAAATCAACAAAAGTACATCTTCAATTCCATATTTCTCCAACTAGAGATATTTTCAAGAAATTTAAAAATAACCTTTGGTAATGCTTGGAGCCTAGAATTCAAAAATATTTGTTTTAATATTTTAATTATTACTTTTATAATTTACTACAAGTAGGTCACTATAATCAAACATAATAATAATTATAAATTATAAATAATAATTAAATTAAGAAAAATATGGTGCACTAGAGAAAATCCTCTCCAAAAAGGTATAATTTATTTTTTCCTATGATAAATAGTTTAAACATAAAGTGAAATTTCAAGTTGAAACAATATTACATTTTGAGTAAACTTGACTTTAGAATTTTTTTTTTAAAAAATGAATTTATTTTCCCTACATACACTAGATATTCAAATTAACTTAGTAGGAAAAGAATCAAGAAAAAAATCAAATTGGTTCTTTAAAAATGGTCCCCATGGACCTCATTTTTTGAATTTTTGTTAACAATTAAAATATATTTTCTTAAATTTATAAAAATAAATAAATTATCCAACTAATTTTTTAAAAATAAGAAAACTATAAACATAAACTACACTTAAAGTTTCACATTTCATTAGTTCACATTATTTTAAAATTTAAAACCTACATGTCACTTTCAAACACTTCAAATTGAAAAATAATATGTAGGTTGATTATTTTCTTTATAAAAGTGGGACATAATTCTAAGCTTCCACCAACCTACTAAGATATTGAGATTAGTCGATCACTTTACATGCAAGCCATATCCTTTTATGCTTAAATATTTATTTATATACATGGCAATGAGTGCTTAAACATACTTTTAAATATACATGAGTGCTTATACATGGAAAAGTTCTGATGTTTTTGATGATGCACAAAAAGCTATAGACTACGACGTGGAGGCGGCGGGCATTCTGAAAAGTATGTAGTGTTGTTGGTTGGTCCTCCTTTTTGGCTTTTTTTTGCTGATGGGTCATTGTTGTGGGGCTATTTGTTGATGTATTGATTTTATCTTTCTTTCAACTGCTTTCTTTTGTAAAGGGTTCCGGGCCCCTTCAAAACCCGTTTTTTACCTCTAATTAAAAACATACTTTAAAATACACATTCATGATAGATCTGCATGCATCTCAAAGTGGGGGCAAAAATATGTAATGATGAAATTTGCATATTGATGATAATGAATATTTAATTTTAGGCTTGTATTGATGGAATATCTTTATACAAGCACATACTGATAAGTGGTGTATTTTTGTGAAAAGTTGAGCTCAATCCTTTATCCACCTCCATTTGCACTTGGTAGGGTAGCCCCCCCTATTAATTGCAGTGCACTTGGTAAACTTTTTTGCAATAGAATGCTTTAACCAATCGAACCAAAGCCTCCACCCCATCTCAATATTCATTTATTACAAATTATCTAATTTATATAATTAATTTCAATTTATATTAAAAGAACATTTCCTAAATCAATAATTACATTCTCCCCAATTATTTTTCAATCATGAGATGATTAAAAAAATACTAACTACAAGATAGTTGAATGAACATCTCCAAAAATAAAGAAGTTTTTAGAAGTACGTAAGTATGTTTTCAATCCCGATTCAATGAACAAGCATTGCTTTTATGGACTTATTTATAGTAATGACTTAAATATAGTCCTTACAATTAAGGACAACTGGGACAAGCTAAAGTCCTTTTATCACTTTGTCATATTCTATCCTTAACCCAAAAAAACAAAACAATGCGTTCAGACTTCAGAGGCGTGCTGAAAGCATTAAGATTATTTAATACTAAATATTTTTACAGTTAAGAAGGAGAAGTTTACCTGCCTACCTTTCCCATAGTTGGACTGAGCAGCCAACCATGTGCGTTATACGGTTAACAGTAAAAATATGATGAAATCGTGAACATTGAAATCGTCTAAATCATGCCAGGAAAATATTAAGGTAGTTGTGAAATATTGAGAAGTTTTCTTGGAGCAATCTACTATATAAATATTGCGTGTTTGCCTGCTTAGCCCACACCAACGTATTTACTCAAAATTCCTATGTTGGGTAAGAGTTGTTAAGCTTTTTGGACATAAAAATGGCTGCAAGTGCTGCTGCATTTCCTCATTCTTTCGATCTCTGCCTACATACACAGATATTGGAGGAAAACTCAGTCTCATCCATGGCCTCCATTTGTGAGACTGTTTCATATGACCATATTGTGAAGGAAGAGAAAAGTATTAGTACTAGTAAAATACTGGTGATTGGAGCCACTGGTTATATTGGTCGCTTTGTTGCTCTTGCAGCTGTTGCTGCAGGTCATCCTACTTATGCTCTTATTCGATCCAGGACTGCCTCTGATGTAGCCAAAGCACAGTGCCTCCATGAATTGAAAGACTCTGGTGTTAAAATTGTCAATGTATGTTAGAAATTCTGTTACAGAGAAATGCTTTTTGTTGTCTATGGCAGAGTTGTGTGTATGAGATAGTAAAGTGTATATACTTGTTTAGAATGTTGTTTTTATAGAAGTTATAGATTATTTTGATTTGACTATATGGGTTTAGAATATATAATTAAGCTTTGCTGGTTTGTCCATGGTAATTATTACTGCAGATGTTTGATTTGTTGTTAGAGAGGGGCCAGTTTACAATCAATCATGTTTGACTGTCTTGTTGTTCAGTTAGGTATTTAGAAAGGGTTGTTCAGTCAGTCTCCATATTAACAGGCCTAATTTGGTTGGGACGAAGAGCTTCCTTGTAATTGTAAATGTGTGTTGTAATGGGTTTTACAGTTTTTGAAATGGGTTTTATTAATGTCTCTGTGTGCTGTAATGGGTTTTATACAATCTGTAATGGGTTTTACTAACTCATAAATGTGTTATAATGGCTGCTCTGCAGGGAGATTTAGGCGATCATAAGTCATTGGTAAATGCCATGCAAGGCATTGATGTTGTTATTTCTGTTGTAGGTGGCGCTCAGCTTACAGATCAGCTCAAGATTGTAGACGCCATTAATGAAATTGGCACGGTTAAGGTCAGGACTAGACCCAAATACTATTTCATTCAATGCTTCTTAGCTGTAATTGACCCAAGAGTTGTTGATTAACCTTGATGCAGAGGTTTCTTCCTTCAGAATTTGGGCATGATATAGACAGAGCTAATCCAGTGGAGCCAGGGCTAAGCTTTTACAAAGAAAAGAGACTTGTTAGGAGGGCAGTAGAGGCAGCCAACATTCCATACACTTACATCTGCTGCAATTCCATTGCTGGGTGGCCTTACTTTTATCATACCCATCCCTCTGAGCTTCCTCCTCCCCAAGACCAGTTTGAAATCTATGGAGATGGAAACATCAAGGGTAAGATGTTAATATAATATTGTATTAGAGAATGATGGACTGTAGACATGGATACAGAACAATATCTGATCTTGTTAATTTATGGATTGTTAATGACAGCATACTTTGTGACTGGGGAAGACATTGGCAAATACACCATTAAGGCTGTGGAGGATGTCAGGACTGTTAACAAAAGTGTGCATTTCAGACCACCCAAGAATTTCCTCACACTTAATGAGCTTGCAGCAATTTGGGAGAAGAAGATTGGAAAAACTCTTCCTCGGGTTTTTATCTCAGAACAAGATCTCTTGACCTTAGCCAAAGGTATATTATCATGCCAAATAGTCCATATTTCCTTTGAGTTAATTGGATGCACAGTATAACAACAAATTGTTGAGAATTGGGCATGTCAGTTGCTGTGTTCAATTCTGTTGTGAGTTTAATTGTATGTACAAATAATTGTTCTTAGTTCTAATCTGTATCACCATGACCATTAATGCTATTAAATGAAAACATCTGAAGGGACAGAGATCAGATTATACAAAAAGGAAATTCCATCAACAACCAAATTGGTTTACACATTTGTTTCATAATCTATTAAGGATTCATTTGCTTTGTTTTCCTCTTTACAGCCAACAATATTCCAGAGAGCATAGTGGCTTCCCTTACACATGACATCTTCATCAATGGATGCCAGTACAATTATAAAATCGAAGAGCCCACAGACTTGGAAGTTTGTGAGCATTATCCAGAGATTCGTTACACTAGAGTTAAAGATTTCTTCGATGGGTACCTTTGAATCTTCAATAGAATTCAACTGTTGAGCACAGCTCATTGAGCATTGAATAATACTGGTTGTAATGTTTAATGTCTACCGTCCGTGTTGGTGATATGACAACAGTTGGGTGGTCCAGTGTGAAAGTAGACTTCGCCTAATTCGTCGGTGGACAAATGTCATCAATCCAAAGAAGCTGTCAGCCTATTTTATAGCTTGTTAATGTATGTGTAGGTCAAAATGGGAAATTCCTATTCCTAAATCGAATCAATCATTGTTGGCAGTGATAAAAGAATATTTCATTGACAGCATTTCGAACTTTTTAATTATTATTGTGGGGCAGTTTCTAGTGGCTTAATTATCATTAATGTATTATGGGCATAAAATATAAATGAGCTGCCATATCGTGGGTAAAATCTCATGTCTCGAAAAATATTCTCCCATTCTTCATGCTTGTTTGGTTGGTAAGCTGTCAAACATTCCCAACAACTTCATTGCCTCCATTCGTCTTTTATAATTGTAAAGGAAAAGTAAAACTTTCTCCAAGTCAATGTAGGTTAAACAAATCAAAAGTAAATCTTTCTCTAAGTTAATGAAGGTTAATGGATTAATAAAAAAAGACATAATTTTATTTTAATTAATTATTGTGTGGAGAAGTAGTATATAGTTATATTATAGTTGCAGGGTTTTGTTCAACAATTTGACAATTATAAAAGAAAACGGTGAAACAAAAACTAGAAATCAATATTGATGAAGATGACAATTGAAGCAAAAGCCACAATAAAATCGCCCAATAGCTTTGTGAAGGCAAGACATTCAATCATTTTTTTCTTTACATTAAAGTTTTGTCATAGTTTTTAGATTTTTTAGACTTTGATTTTTACCATTACATTAATGTTTTCTAGATATTAGAATGAAAAGGCTTAAAGTAAGTAATTGTGTCATTACTTGAGATTGTTGGCAAATGTGTGGATAATGTGTTGTTATTGATGTCAACCTTGTATCTATCATATGCATTGTACAGTGTTCATGCTTATGAGATGTAAGATTGTCCTATCTACTAAAGTCAATATTCATATGTTATCACTGGTACATCATTGTGTATCATCAGTCAAAGTTAATGGTTGGGTGTTAAATGACTTGGTTGAAAAAGTTCAAATTTGTCTAAGGCACATAGTTGGCTACACAAGAGCTCTGTTAGAAGCTCCACATTCCTCAATAGATGAAGTTTTACTTTTGTGGTTTGAAGAGTAGCTTTGCACTATTGAAAGGCATGCATATTCCAAGTATCCATGCATAAGTTCTACCACAAATTATTTTGGAGGCATCAGTGTATGAATTTGCCAAGTCTTGAAGAATGTATGATGAAGAGAGATTTGTATGTCTTCGCATTTTACCGCATTTCAATGTTTTGCCTTGCGAATTTGAAGTTGAGCTCATGAAGATGATATGTTTTCCCAGTCCAAGTCTGCAACATTTTGGTTCACCATTGGTGGTTCTATAGATGACAGTGTGTATTGTCTATATTCTGGCAACCTAGTAGGTTGGTATGTTGGTATATAATCAATCTGTGTTAGCATGTTTTTGGTTCAAGAATATGTACAAAAAGTTTGAAATGCATGATAGAAGCTCTTTGGGCTCTTTGGTGGCTCTGCAAGATGATATGTGATTGTTTCCTTCATAGTAGTGTTCAGAATCATTATTTCTTAAGTATGAAGTGTTTGTGCCAGCATGTATTGATTGTATATAACAAAAGGGGTGCACAAAAATGTTTCTACATGCCATATCAGTTTATTGAAGTGGTCCACAATGTGTTTATTGGTCTCTTTGGTACCACCTTGGTTAGGAGTTGATGTTTTGAGAGTTTGCTCATTTGCTAGGCCGACCTATCATATTGAGTTGATTGCACCAAATGGGTATGTGTAGGATCATGATGGGTCGAAAAGTGGCGATATGATGGGTATGTGGCTAATGACTTTTTTTTACCCAAAATTGATGAAACGAATAGGGTTTTTAAAGGAGATTTTCAGCTTTCCACCAATATAAATTATGCTTTACTTTGAATTTAATAAATAATTATTATTCATTTTCTATCTGAATTACGACTAAAGTCTTGATTGATAGGTTGATTGAAAAACATCTATAGCTTTCAAACGGTATTACATTTTTTGAATCTGAAACATGCATCACATTCTATGTTTCGCATACTATAGGATTTAAAAAATAAAAATTGAATTTCATGAAGTTTTGACCAAGTTAAGGTGGTCAGACATGAGTTTTTTATATTTTTTAAAAGTTGTAATAAAAAATTCATAATTAATTATTTACTTGGAAAAAAATTACAAAAATTATGCATCACATCGGGACATGAGTCCTCTACTTATATCTAAAATCTTATAAAAAATATTATCATTTTATTGTGGTTAGGGTGAGGACACCTACTTCTTATTTTTTCCACGAAATTTAAGTGCTAATGCATTGAAATTTCAAATTTTCACCAAATAATTTAAAAAAAAAAAAAAACCTAGTAGTTTAGAAACTACATTCAATTTGCTACAGATTCTATTCTTACATATTTTTGAAATAATATAAATAACTTATTCAAATTTTTACGTCAAGTTGCCTAACTCTGATTTTTCTGAATTTCATCGCCACTTAAGGGCCTGTTTTTTCCATAATGATCCTGCACATACCTAAATGTCTAGATGTGTGTGTCATTTAAATGAAGATAAGTTTCATGAAGGACGGGTCTTGGATATCTTTCTTCTTGGACTGCATAAGTTCTTTTTCTATTTACAAGTATGTTTGAAGCCAACTTCATTGTAAATTTTGTTAACTTATATTTATGTTTGAAGTCGACTTCATTGTAAATTTTGTGTCTTATATTTATGTTTGAAGCCAACTTGAAGAACCTTTTTTTAGAATGCGGATGATACAAATAAAAGATAAAAGTTTTGAGAAAAGGAAGAAGTATGCATTTGAGTGTGATGTAATTTTTTTGAGCGGACAATGTGCGAATAGTACTCGCAAAATATCTTTTGATGATGAAATGTGTCAAAGATCAATTTTGAGAGATCAATAGTGAATGAGGAGATTGGAAAGAAGAATATGAGAGTAAATGAGTAAGTTTATTGAAATCAGTGAGCTCTAAGCAACATAGCTTTTTGAAGCAATTGTATTTACGAAAGGTAGTGAGTTAGAGGTAACTGATGTATTGATATTATCCAATTGTATGTTGAGCTAGTGAGCCTTTGTAGTGAAATTTGTAATGAATAGGGAGTAGTGAAATTCCTTTGGTTAAAGACCATAAAAATCCTATTGTAAAAGTTGTTATATTTGTGACGTTGGATTTGGAAAGTAGATCCAAGCAACTTGCTCATTGCACGGTTTTTTCCTTGTTGGGTTTTCCACATAAATCTGGTGTTATGGTGTATGTTTTTTGTGTTCTTATGTTCATCTTGTTTTAAATGGTTTATTGCTATTGAATGAGAGGAACTATTTTAGTACCGGTTCACCTCCCCTCTTAGTACTATTATGTGTTCAACAATTGGTATCAGAGCCAAGTGCCTTGATTTAGCCTAACAACTAGAAGGTAGATCCTGTGAAGGAACATAAGGGAATTGAAGCAATGTCAAATGAAAAGAATCCTTTGGAATTCAAGAAGCATGAAGATATGGAAGGCATCAATGCAAAATATTGTGAACTGGACTTTGAAGGAGAACTTATTTCAGCACTGGAAGATCTAGATATTGCAAGAAGAGAAAGTGGAGAATTAAAAGTCAAACTCAAAGAATCAAAAGAGGCAAGTATCAATTTGAAAGTTCAAGTTGAAGAAGGAGAGTTGTAGATTTCCTGAATAATAAGCTAACTAAAAAATCAGTGGAATGCTCCAAACTTGAAGAATAAATTATTTTTTTGAGGGATGAATTGAAGAAAGTAAAGGACCAAATAGATGTAAAGGTCTAAAGCTCAAGAAGAGCTCTAATATTCTTGATGAGATAATTAGCTCTCAAAGATATATAAAAAGTAAAGGTGGTCTTGGATTTGAAGAAGGTCAAAACTCAAAGGCTAACAATCCTAAAATGAAAAAGGATAATTAATCTGATGAAGATTCTGAAGAGGTCAAGGATGAAGGAAAGAAATTGGATGATGGTTTCACAAATGTTAGCAATCAGAAGAAAGGCTTTAAGAGGTCTTGTCCTAAATAGACTAAAAATTCTAGGTTCTCTCAATCTTTTTATGGTTATTGTTATTCCTACAATAAGTTTGGTCATAGGGCTAATGAATGTAGAAGTAAGGCAAGAAGGAATGATTATGTGAAAGGGAACTCCTTTGTGCATCAAAAACATAATGTTGTAGTTTCCCTAGCATGTTCCAATTTTCCTTAAAGATATTTTTTTCTATACTTAGATCCAGGAGGCATTCTCTTGCCAAAGAACCAAAGAAAATCAATGCATTGTATTAGAGCAGAACACCACCACCCAATCCACAACTCACCCTCTTGAGGTTTTGGAATAAAATTTCAAATTCCCACTAAAGAAAAATAAATTCAATATGTTTTAAATGGGAGATATTAAATTCTTATAAGAAAGCTAAGTAGAAGGAGCAACATTATGAGTAAGAGAGATACAACAAATGATACGAAAATGATGGAATAGGGTAGTTGAATAATCAAATTGCACACAAGAACCAAAAGGAGAATTCTCTAGTTTAAGGTTGTGAGATACATAAAATCAATCCAATCTACTCAACTTCCTAACATTTCTAGATCTACATTTGGACCATGTAGACTAGTTATTTGCATGGTTGGTGAATTTATTATGAATAGGGTCAATCACTTCAATAATGTTCTGACAATAGACCCATGTTTCAATCTCGTCATGACTGAGTTTGAAATAATCAAACCAGATGTGATCTTCATGATGTCCTACCATTTCAAAGTCCCCTCCAAACACCCAATCAACATTAGGAAGACTTTTAGACATCCAATCCCAAGGAATATATATGTCTTTAAGATTATTACGAGCATAAATGGAGCACAAACCAATAGGTTGTCCAATGATAAAGGAAAGGGCCCAAACACAATTATGTGACACATCCTCTCCTTTATCAATGACATGTTTAGAAATCCAAGGAGACAATCAAAGAAGAACTCCACCACTACCGTCATTATGAGAAGAATGAAGGAACACTACTTCTTTCCAAAAATTAAAAAGAGTCACATCTAGGTTTTCATTACTTAGTTTGGCTTCTTGAAAAAATAAGACATTTGGTTTCAATTTTAATATGTTCTCTTGAAATTTAACTTTCTTTGAGAGCAGGAGAGCCTTCTCACATTCTAATAGAAAATCTTGCAATTCAGGGTGAATCAGGATAAATTATTATCATCTTTTTGTGGCAAGACTCCAAAACGGTTAGAGAGGAAGACAACTTGTTCATCACTCAATCTTGACCTTTTTCTAGAATTAAGAGAGGAAAGAACCCAACTCGCATATTTAAATTAATTATTAGTTTAATAAATTAAAAAGTAATTTATACATGGAAGTAAGATGAATGGTAGTTGCATAACTAGGTAATAAAAAAAATACTAATAGATTATTTTTTAAGCCAAGAAAGGGTCATGGAATTTATAAATAATTTCAAAACAATGATATAATTAGAAAGTTGTATGATTGGAATCTTGGGAAATGAAATACATTTTTAATCATGAGTTTATAATAGTAGTAACGATTCAAGTCACTTTTTTTTTTTAATCAAGGGGTAAACGCTTTTGACCAGAGCTATGAACCGGATACAACCATTCAACAATACCACCCCAATGGGGTTTGAACCTTGGTGGCAAGAACAACAATGCCACCTATAAACCATCACACCATGCCAATACCTTGATTATTTATTTTTTTATTTTTTTAAACTGTGCGCCTGGTAAACTTTTTAACGTGACCGGCGGCATTGGTGCGACACGCCCTCTGGTACCACGGGGGTGGGGGAGACTAGACCTCATGACCAACCTCCTACAACATGAAAGATTTAGCCAACCGAGCTAGGGCCCCAACCCCCGATTCAAGTCACTTCATAAATACGGAAATTTTTGAATATTCCTAACTATTTAAAAGTTTTAAAAACAATTTCCCTAATAATTGGATCGAGCCTACTTAGAGAGGGTGAAATTATGAAATTAGGTGATAATTTAGAGATGGTGAAATTATGATTAGTAGAATGTAGTGTGATTGTGTTGTCATCATCCAATTGTACTAGTGTCCTCAATTTGTGCTATCAGCTAAATTCAAAAAAAATAGAAGGGTTGTGGCTATAGGTGTAAAAAAGTGTTATAAATGTGGGATATAATCAATGTATTGAAGTATGTGCATCTAAAGATAAAGCAGGTTATGTTTATGTATGCGTATGTATAGAGATAAATAGAAGCTAAAGGAATGAATTTCATATAAGATTACACCATTTGTCATTATGTAAATATACTGAGACATTTCTTTGTTAAAAAAATTTAAATCTAAATAAAAATTATCATAAATATAATAATTAAAATAGCAGTAATAATACAAAGTTTATTTAACATCTCAGTTGGCCTCATGGATGAGGGTGAAGGTTCTAGGCACATGTCAAAGAAAATGGGCTTATAATGAAATGGAAAAGCAATGTGAATTGGGGTTTAAGTTTTGTGAAATTATGAAGAAAGAATAAAGAAAAAAGAGTAAAAGTAAAGTGACACAGAGCACAAGGAAAATAATATCATATTTGAGTCAGTTAAATATCCGCCGTGCAGCGCTATTGTGTTTTAATTTGTGTACCTTTTGTTCTGTTGCAGCCTAATATTCCACATAATTTCCATGGTGCAGAGCTAAGGACAATAATTTTATGGGAGACAGCTTTAAACAGAATGGTGGTTATTTGGAGATGGTTTTTTTAAGGAAAATATGTATCTTGTGATATTTATGAAACCAAAATTTAAATTAAAGTCAATTATGGATCCAATTTTGTGAATAAATCAATTATGTATGTCTTCATTACATGTATTTATTTTGTTTCTTGATTTTATTATTTATTTATTTAATCTCTACATTTACTTATCATTGAAAGTTAAAATATTACTTATAAGTTTCAATCTGATGGTAAAAAGGTGGGTTTTGAAAGGGCCTTAACACCTCTACAAAGTTGTCAACAACTAATAACTAGTAAATGGTGTAGCTATAACAAAGATACCAAGAGCAAACCAAAAAAGGTAAATAACTCCACAGTTAGATCTAGCAAGTTGCAAACCCTTAACTTGGATATGGAAAAAGAAGAAGAATATTTTTCTTCCTTATTTGTTCAATACCATCCAAGAAAATCCATCATCCAAATCCATAGAGTTAGGAGAGGAGGGAGAAAAAGTCCTCTCTCAAGTACAAATTAGGACTAATGTAAGAGGATAGTAGAATCCAACTAGGGAATTATGGAAGTCACAACACCAACTAGAGGATACACATTGACGCTTCTCACCAAAATAGGTGAAGAATCCATAATAGAAGCTTCATGCAACACAAGTGGAGGATGGACCACCACCACATCAACAACAAGAGGCTTAGAAGTGTTTAAATTAGAATCACCCCTAGCTACATCTATTATAAGATATTCATATTCGAAGCATTCTTCCACCAAGAGAAACATATTGCATTACCATAAAATATTTAAATAGTTGATTACTATCATATGCTCATTGCTTTTAAATATTGTGATATTTTAAAATGAATTAAAAATTAAAAAAGATTATTTTAAGATTATGTCTTAGCAAAACTAATTAAATTAAATATTCTAAATCATTAAGAAAAATAATTGATTTTTAATTAAATTTAATTAAAAGTGTTAGTGATTTTCTAGAATATGTATATTATTTAAAATAACCTTGATTAAAATGTATATTTATTAAAAATATATATATAATTCACGAGATAGAGGGGAAAAAGTAATTAGGGATAAAATGAAAAAGGAAAGGAATTTTAAGCATCCTTTTCTATTGCTCTTGAAAAATTACTCTCCCTCAATTGAAAATAATTCTCTACATTTTGAAAGGAAGTTTTTTTTGGAATTACTTTGACTTGTATTATCTTTGGATTGAAATTCATTTGAAGCTAGAAATGTTTTCTTGGTGCATTCTTCCTTTTCAAGGAGGGATTATTCATTTTCAAATAATTTTTGCATAGGTAATTTTCTTTGGTTTGATTAGTCTTTTAAAATATAATTTATAAATTTTATATATTTACCATAGGTCGATGCATATGGTTTCTTCATTAATAAGAGTGTTTGTAGTACAACACATGTGATTCTTGAAGTAGGTAAACTTTATTTTTGCACTTTTTTAAATTATTTTGAAAATTAAAAAATAGAGCCAAGGTTATATATGTGATAATTCCTTGTGATTTGTATTATTTTTTGTGCATTTTTTATATCAAAGGGTGTATCTAATTTTTTTAAAATTTATATTTTGGACAATAAATCTTGGAGGTTTTGGGGGATGTCATTAATGGTGAATTTAATAATTTGTATGGTTTTGTATCTATAGTGTAGGAAAATGTACTCCTTTACATTTTCACACTTTGTTTGGATCCCCTCAATTAAATTGGACTTAATTATGCCAAGTAATAAGCCCTAATTTACATCTACAAGCCTAAAAATTTACATTTTATGAAGGGGAAAACCAACAACAATTAATGCCAACACATAACACTTTACCTTGAGCAATGTGTGTTCTAGGAATAGGGACTTGGGACCCATTTTCCCATGGGAGAATGAGTCCTCCCTAGGCCTTTGAACCTAAATTTAAAATATTTTTTGACCTGGTATTTTATTGTCCTCAAATTCAATTTTTAATGTCAGCTTGTAATGTTTAATTTCTAGGAAATTAAGGATACATACCTATAAATACAAGGTTATTTCATCAAATTCAAATCCTAAGACACCTAAAAATTCAAGTGAGAAAAAATAATAGAAAAGATTATGATTAAGGGCATTCAAGAGAAGATTTATCAGTGATTTATTACAGTAATCAAGATCTCAAACATTATGTCAAATTCTTTTGCAATCATGCATGTTTTTGGAGCTAACATTGTGATGTAGGTTTCAAAGATCAAGTCAAGCATTCAAGTCATATTTCAAGCATCAAGATCCACATCCATTGAAGCCATTTCATGTAATATCAAGATCAACATTTCAACATTTCAAAGGTTTATTCAAGGGTTTGGTGAGTTACAACATAACATTGTTCATTCATCATTTGTTTCATATTTTATTATTTCAATTCAAGGTTTAATTATCCAAATGGGGTTTGACCAAGGAAAATCCCCATCCACCAAAAAAAACATTTTTCTCTCTTGTGTTTGTGTTGCAGATCTTAGGTTGAAGAAAGATTGAAGATCTCTTGAAGATAAAAATTTGAAAAGTTGTCAAAGTTGTCAATTCACAGAATCTCACCTATAGATCTGATTTCTGACTTTTTGACAATGAAACTTGGATCAAAGAGAAGCTATAGACTGACATTAGAGGCTCCCAAATTTTGTTTGAAAACTCTACACAAATACCCATTCGCCTATAGGCGAATTAGTCCCAATTAGCATCTTGAAACTGCATTTTGGTGATAGGTACATATCACTCCACTTTTACCAAATCTATTGGAACTTTGATGTTTCTATTTGTATTATGCTTTGAATTGATCTTTCATGTTTGAATGGGCATAATTGAGTTGATTTACTATTTCTACCTTTTCTCCCAAAAGTGTTGTTTACTCTGATACCCTCATCCTCAATCATAAGGAAATCAATAGATTCCCTCATTGATTTGACTCATCTAAGGTTTGTAATTCAATTCTTTGTGTGGATCTCATTTCCTAATGAAATAAATGAAAATAGGTCCATATTTGGTGAACTCCTTATAACCCCACACTTTAACCATCCTATTTTTCATTATTTCATTTTGGTGAACTTGACATGATTGGACTATAAACTTTCTGAATTAGAGGCCATCCAAACCCTAGATCTAGGATTTGTATTACTTTTCTTTGCATTGCATTAATTTGCATCTTATTTATGATTTTTAACTTGCATTAGTTTGCATCTCATTTAGGGTTTTAGGTTTGCATTTTGCATTCTTAAAAATCTAAAAAATTCAAAATTTTCATTAATTTTGCATAGTGCTTGTAACATAACATTGCATGATTAGTCACTTAAATAATAAAATTGAATCAAAATTGCATCTCAAATTAGGTCTTTTTGCTTGTAATTTAGCATCATTTCACACTTACATTTGGATCTGATTTACCAGAAATCTGAAACTGTAACTACCTATTTGCAACCCGAATCTAAAAACATAAACATTAACTCAGAAATCTATAATTTAATTTTTCAAAACCTTGACAGAAGACCCATTTTCCCATGGGTGAAGGAGTCTCTAATCAGACCCATTTTTGAATTTTTGGGCACTAAAAACCCTCTGTTTGCATTTTGTGTTTCTACATTCAAATTTCTATTTCAGTTTCCAGAATTTCTATTTTCTACAATCATTTACAATAAGGTAATTGATCAATTCAAGTGCATTTCAAACATAAATTACAACTACAAGACATCATTTTTAGGTTTTTGCATAGCATAATCAGAAAACTGTCTTGTTTAAAATCTAAAAAATTATTCTCTTTCATTCTTGCATCATGGACAGGTGTATGGGAAATATATGGAAGTCCTTAATGTATTTGGTTATTGTCTCAAGTTGTGTGTTTGGTAATGATCCTAATGCACTAGAATCTAATCATGCTCAATCAACTCCTAATGAATATCCCTGTGAGGTGGACATCTTAGGTCAAGATGAAGATAGCATGCAACAATTCATACAAGACTCCTTACATAATCTTGAGAACAATGCATCCTTTTACCCATCCATGCAACAACCAATACCACCTATAATTCCATCACTTGATATGTTCAACATTTTACATCCTAAAATTGAACCACAAATCAAGCCTCAACCATCAATCATTAAAAAACTTGTTAACAAGAGTAATAATTATACTCTTCTATCTTATACCAACCAAGTTACTAATACACCCATTAACTTAGAAGAGAGTTATGATCAAGGCTTTAAGATCTTAAGAAAAAAAGGATGTGACATAACCAATGAGCATGAAGTCCATAAATTACTAGAACAAATCCCAATTGAAGATACCAAAGGACTAGGATATCAAGATCCTCCCCTCTCCACATCTTCTAAGGAAATAAGTGTCCTCCATCATGATCAACCAATCCATCAAAAGGATGATAGGATCATCTTAGGTCCTCCTCCTTCAAACAAAATTCAACAAGTCACCCAATCAAGCAAGAAATCCAAGCCTTATAAATTCAAATAATTACCATTTTTGTACACTAAAAGAGAAATTAATTGAGAAATGAAATAACTTCTCTGTCTAGGATTGATTTACTTGTCTCCTATAAAAAAAACACAAAAGTTAAGAGTACAAACATGAATTCTTGTGCATTTCATCAAACACTTGGCCATCTTATTGATGAGTTTTGTGCCTTAAATGGAATCATTAACAAATTTGAAGCATTTTCAAAGGAATGTTATCAGATAATCCCTTAACAATTAATTAGTTTGCTCCTTGCCATGTGATAATTGTAGGATCATATCATACTCACTTTTGCATGTTTCACATTTATTGAAAATTATTTCCATATTGCAAGGAGCCCATTCTCGTCACCCATATCAACAATTGGCTATGGCATATGACCCTAATTCTAGGTTTTTACACACTACCACTAGCCATAGATTGCTATCATTGGATAGAGATTAGGTGTGCAAGGTATTTCAATTGGACCTAAATGCAAGATTGCCAATTGACTTGGGTGCACTAAAAATAGAATATGAAAGAAATAGAGATAGGTATAGGGTCAAATGGATACCATGTTTTAGACCAAAAGGGCCAAGGGAGGAGTGGTAGAGGTTTGGCATGGGTGATTTGGAGCCATTTTCCTATGAAATCTTCGAGCCTTACTTCTAGAAAAATATTTCTCATTAATGTAGGTATTGGGGATGGACAAAAAAATCCAAATCCCTATGAATGTCATGGTCATGGA
Source organism: Sequoia sempervirens (assembly GCA_007258455.2). Classification (NCBI taxonomy): domain Eukaryota; kingdom Viridiplantae; phylum Streptophyta; class Pinopsida; order Cupressales; family Cupressaceae; genus Sequoia; species Sequoia sempervirens. The sequence continues at coordinate 92,844 of VDFB02095470.1, read as the reverse complement.
AGTGGATATTCAGAGCAAGGATGCCAATAGTCCCTATGACTTTGCAGGGTACGTTGTTGAGTAATTACACACATCCCTTTGTGCAATAAAAAGGGATCCCACTAGTCCAATAAGCCTTAGGAAGTATTCTCTCCTAATGCATATGATTTTGTATGTAGGGCAACAAGCATGGCCACCTCATTTGCAGGTCAAGGCCACTGGTGAAAAGAATGTGTTGCTACCAGTCCAGGATTAATAGATGTATGTGTGGGACAAGGACAAAAAATATTCAAAGTATGCTTCTTTTGAGGAATTATTTGTCAAACCTTTGAGGCAGGGGCTAGGCTTATTAACTAATTAGGGTTTGTCTCAAGAAGTGAGGAGATTTTTGAGGCCTCATGACCTCACCCTAGAAAAGAAGATTGATCATAACTGGGGTGATTGGTTCTTTTACTCATATGCTATTGTGATAAGGGTTTTTGGGACTCCAATTTCAACCCATGTGCTTCTAAAGGATTTTCCTGATAGATTAGCATTCCGAGAGATCATGTGGTAGCTCAATGCATCTAATAAGTACCACTTCAGGAATAACAAGAAGCATGCCCTTCTCCCTACTATTGTGGCATTCTCAAATTTTTTGGCATTAAATAGGATGGCATGGAACTCATCCCAGAGAATCTTCTCCCTTACAAGATGAAGGTAGACAAGGTCAGAAGCTTTGATCTAGAGGGCTACATCAATAAGGAAAGGGGGATTCATAAACTATTATCCTACCATCATGTGCTTGAAAACATTGAATATTTGATAAGGAACTGCTCCTTAGAGAGCATGGCAACCAAAAGAAGGGAGTTATGGATTAAGATTCAAATTATAGAGAACAAGAGAATGAAATATAACCCATCTTTCAAAGGGCCATATCTACATATAATGGATCCCATAGTCAGGATGATGACTATGCTAGAGAATGTTGGACAATTGTTGGCCAATGTCCCTCAAGTGCCTTCAAGAACTCCAGGTGCTTCCTCCTCATCTAGAGCCAAAGTACCACATAGCCCCCAACCAGTAACCTCATTACAAGTTATTGATCCAACTATTGGGCCTATGGTGGATTACCCCATTGAGCCTAAGGAAGTAGATGAAGATGCACTGATGATTTGGCAGAAACTTCCTCCCCCCAGGATTCTGATTGAGAGACACACTAATGATAGGTTGGTTATCAATTTTGAAACAAGGGATGATGTCATTAATGATATCAGAGCAAAGGATAGCTAAGAATTTTTGAGTGATGAGGAATTCATCACTACCCAAAAGTTTAGGGACCTTGTCCTCAAAAACAAAGGAGAAGAATTGAGGGAAACTCTCACTGTAATAAAATTCTCCAAAAAGGAGCAAAAGGCTACAATTGAGGAATTTTGGAGTGAAACAGGAGATGGAAGGGATGACTACTAAGAAGGGGAGAGAATTGGTGAAGAAGTCAAGGTGTCTTCTCCTTCTAGGTTGAGACATCTCCTCAACTATTACCTTTAATGTAATAAGGAAACACTAGGGTAAGGCTCTGATTTTGGGATCTAAGGAGTAGGCAAAGGATCTATATTTTGGGTCTAGGTATCACCCCAACCATGATACCTTGGCTATATGGTTAATTTTCCTAGAGACCAAAAAGCCACAAGTTATATCGAACCCAAATGAGCTCATCGAGAATCTTGCTGTTAGAAGGGTTGGAGACACAAGTGGAACACAAGAAGCTTCCTTAACAGTCAATGTTGCTCTCTTCATAGAGGCAATTTTTAAGAAGGTTCAGGCTGATCTAAATAGGGAAAATTCCCTAAACCAAGACCTTGAGTGAAGGATCAATGCAGTTTGGGGATCATTGTACCCTATACAATAAATTGACGATGCTCAAGCCTCACATGATAGGAACAAATGAGAGGTGGAGATAAATGAGTTAAGGGAAAAGCTAAAATAAAGCACTGTAGAGGTCATAACAACAAGGGAGACATCTGCAAGGAAGATATCTAATTTGGTAGACAAAATTTTGGGGTATAGGTTGTCTAAAATCCTCTCCCATGTGAATAAAGTATGGGATATCTATGTAAAACCAAGGGATGATTTTTTATCTTCTCACAACCAAGTATGATGAGATTGAAATGCATGTAAATCAAATGGTCCCAAGGTGTTGAATTGTTGAGATTTCTAGCTAACAAGTCAAATTTTGACAACAATTTGGTGTTTGAAATTTTAAGGGAGTCAGATTAGGTGGATGACATCATGTGTCATCACAATAAATATAGAGACCTATTTAAGAGAGAGTTTAGTACCTTTGAGGGTTTTGAGGAGTTTTACATGGCTATAATTTTGGTAAATAAGGAGGACATGGTGGAATGTACAAAATGGAGAACAATATTTTTGAACCTCCTCACAACCATGTACAGTAAAGAAAATAAAGAGGGTGAGGTTGATGTTGACCAACTGAATGCGGGTATTGATGCTCTCACCAAGATGGTGTTTAGTTTGATTGGTTTTAAAAATTTGGTGCAATTTTGGATTGGAAATGACTATAGGGCACATTTGGAGAGAGTCAGTAGATTTTTTCCACCTAGGGTTGACACCTTAGCAAAGCAACTGGAGCCCATGGAAGAATAGGATGATACAACTTTAGTTGCATTTTAATCTTCTCCCAACCACTAGGTGTAAGTGTTGCATGGGTTTGTCATACAAGGAATGTCAAAACTATCCTATCCACTACTGGAAGGAATTTTGAAGATCTGTCACCATACGATGACTATAATGTTGCAGTTGATTCTCAACCACTTTTGGAGTGGCTGTTAGAGTTTTGAACCACTTTTTTTCTATTGTAAAATTTAAACTACTTTTGGCAATTGAATGAGGCCTTTTTCTTGTTTCTTCCCTTATGATTATAAAAGGGAATTTTGGGCCTCATTCAAGGGGTTCTACCTCTTAATTTTTTTAAGTCTCTGTATAGGTCTTAGGTTGTCTAGTTCATTCCTCTAAATCTCAAAGAGGAAATGTTGTAAATTTTGTTAAATAATAACAACATATGGCCTAAATGATCATAGCATTATAGTTAATGGTGTATATCAATTTTATCATTCTCTCAATTTTTGTACTCATTACTCTTGAATCAATATAGTCAAGGATTATCTTTTGGTGCACATTCCACATTTTGTGTTATGAGTGTATGAATTGTCTACTTCTATTTGAAGAATAGAGTAATTTTTCTTTCAATTCATTCATCTAGAGTTGTGATGTTGCAATGTGGATATTCAATTAGTTTGATACTATTGCTTATTTGTTGGTTTCTTGTTGTAAGATAGTAAGGTTATCAGAAGCCAGAGGGTTGGTCTGTTGTAGGAGTTTTACTGCATTTCTAGACTCTATGTGGATAAGGCATCAGTCAATGTAGATCTTAGAGCTTAAATCTTTGATAGAATCAAATATAAAATAAAAATAAAAATCTTCACTTTGTGTAATTTTATTGTTTTATGTTCATTTCCACACTACAAAGAATCATTGAAGATGGAGAAGGTTGCATAGATGATTCAACCCATCAAGGGTCTTCCACCATAGTAGTGTGATGATCTGTTATCAAAGACATCATCTATATAGAGGTGTTATGTGTATATGATTTTATAGGGGTACCCACCTTGGTTCTTCAAAGCCTAAAGTGTAGAGGAGAATTTTCCAATCTATTTCTTGTTCGTTAACCACTAACCTAGGATTTTTGTGTTCAAGAAGTAGCTAATCTTTAGAGAAACCTAGACAATAAGTTGGAAACACCAACATATCCAACATGGTAGATCTAAGGAAAATTGAACCACTCACTCCACACAATTATCATACATGGAAGCTAAAAATGACACAATTATTACAATCTAAGGGTTTTTGGAAAATGTTATAAGCACAACAACTTGAATTCACAAGGGAATATGAAAAATTTACCCATAAATGTAAAATGGATGAAGTAAAAGGGATGATTGGCTTACATGTATCTGATAATTTATTGTTCCATATCGTGGAGTGTAAAACACCTAAGAATGTTTAAGATAAACTTGAATAATTGTATAGTCAAGTCAATTAGTTTAGAATCTTGCAGCTTCAAGTGGATCTACAATCACTCTCTCCAAATGCATTTCCTTCTATTCAAGATTTTCTTGCATAGTTCAAACTGATTTTGTCACAATTAAAAGGATGTGGGCATGATAAATTTGATGACGAATGTATCTTCTTGATTCTATCTAAGTTCAGAGCCCCTTATCAAGTGTTCTCTTCTACTATGGATTCCATGGGGAAAGATTATAAAATGCCTTTTTTGAGTTGTTTTGTGAGCGTCTTACTAGGGAGTAGACCAAGTTAATTTAGATGGATGCACTTCCTAGTTCTAAGAAGCAATCTCTAATGGCTCAATATTCCAAGGGTAAAGGAAAAAATATGAAGAATCTTAAGAAAAAATCAACTTCAAGTAGTGAGTCTTCCTCCAAATCGAAGGAGAAGAACAATCAAAAGTCCACTCCACCTCTTTCTTCTTCTACCTCTAGAGATTCTTCTTCCAAGTCTAATAAAAAGAAAGGAGATCCTTGTTCATTTTGTGGTAAAACTAGGCATGATGAGTCTCATTGTTTCAAGAGACTAGAGGCCTTAGAGAAAGCTATGAGGAGACATAATATTTTAGTGCGTAAGTCTTCTTCCATGGGAAAAGGGTAAGTTATTTTAGCATGTTCCTTGCATACATCTACTAATAGTTGGATTCTTGATTCAGGTGCTTCACATCACATGACCAATTACCATGATCTCCTTGATTCTATTGCTCATACTTCTACTTCTCAAATTGGAGTTGGGAACTCTTCACAAATTCTAGTTTTGGCAACAGAATTTGTTCAGATCCTCGATGGTTGTATTGAGGATTTTCTTCTTGTTCCTAATATTTCAGTGAATCTACTTTCTATATATAAGATTTTTCATTCTAGAGATAGAAATACTATTGAGTTTACTCCACAAAATGTGTCTATTAGATAGTTGTAAAATATTGAGAAGGTTGTTGCTATAGGGATAGTTGACCATGAGAATTATTTGTATCGATTTGATGGATTTTAGTCCTCAATGGGTTCATATTTTATTGCTCATGTTGATTCAATGAGAAAAATTTGGCATGAAAGATTTGGGAACTTGAACTATAGATATCTTCAGAAGATGCATGCGCATATCTTAGTGGTTGGTCTTCTAAAGATCTCCTGCACAAATGGTGTTTGTCAAGGTTGTGCTCTTGGAAAAAAACATCAAGGTCCTTTTCCTAAGGGTCATGCTACATATGCAATCACACCCCTTGAGCTTGTCCATAGTGATCTCATGTCATTCCCAACTCCTTCCTTTTCAAGGGCTATTATGTTCTCACTTTCATTGATGAATTTTCTTGACGCACATGGGTCTATTTTTTGAAGCTCAAGAGTGAGGTTCTCACCATATTCAAGACCTTCAAATCATTTATGGAGAAGCAGTCAAGTTTTTCTCTTCAATGGATACACATAGATAATGGGGGGAGTATCTTAATCACACATTCCAAGATTTTCGTTGTGAGCATGGTATTATTCATCAACACATGGTTCCTTCCACTCAAAAAAATGGTGTGATGGAGAGAAATAATAGAACTTTATGGGAGATGGTCAATTATATGATTTAGTCTCGATCCATGGCTCTAGATTTTTGGGTTGAAGCTATCAATTTTTCCAACTATATTTAGAACTATATGCCTCACAAGGTAGTGTGGAATATGAATCCTAAGGAGGCTTGGTCCTATCACAAGCCTAATCTATCCTTCTTCAGAGTATTTGGTAGTGAGGCTTGGGAATTCATTCCAGATGGTTGGCATAAATCAATGGAGAGGAAGAGTTAGCAGTTCATTTTTTTTTGGCTATTGTGAGGATGTGAAGGCATATAGATTGTTTGATCTTGACACACAAGAGGTTCATTTTTTTCTTTTAGCTCCTCCTTCCACTTATTTTTCATCACAACCTATTCAATCTTCTTCAATTGAGGATGTTTACTTCTTGAGGAATATTTTGATGATGGTCTTGATCCACCTCCTCCTAATCCACCCACTAGGCCATGGTGGGATCATACTACTCTTGAGAAGGTTGGTCCTCTTGTTGGTTATCCCATAGACACTCACCACACTAATTCTCAGATATTAGGTATTAGTCTTTTGAGTCATTCCATTTCAAATGATCACTAGAATTTTTTAGATGCTTCAGGTATTCATGATGGGATAGTGCAATGGCTGAGAAATATTATTCTTTGATGAAGAATCATACTTGGGATCTTGCACATCTTCCGAAGGGAAAATATTTTGTTCAATGCAAGTGGGTGTATCATACCAAAATATGCAGTTGATGGTTCCATTGACAAGTACAAGGATCATCTTGTTGCGAAGGGGTTTTCTCAAATTGAGGGAGTTGACTATTCTGAGACCTAAGCTCCTATTTCCAAGTTGGATTCTATTCATCTTGTCCTTTCTATAGCCCCTTCTCAAGGATGGTCAATGTATCAGATGGATGTGAAGAGTGCTTTCTTGTATGGGTATCTTCATGAGGAGATCTATATGGAGCTACCACTCAGTTTTGTGTAGGACTCTTCACTTGTTTGTAGGATTTGACATTCATTGTATGGTCTCAAATAGGACCCTCAAGCTTGGTATGAGAAGATGGATAACTTCTTACTTGCTTTCGGGTACACTCATTACAATTTCAATCCTATAGTTTATACTCAGTGACATGCAGAGGACTTCTCATTCTTGTGATCTATGTGGATGATTTGATTCTCATAGGGAGTTCCACTTCCATGATTCAAAGTACTTAATGAGAATTGATGGAGCATTTTGATATGAAAGACCTTGGATTTTTACATTATTTCCTTGGTCTTTAGGTTCATCAAAATTCTGAGGGGATCTTCATTTTCCAGCATAAGTATGCTCTAGATTTTCTTTAGATATTTGGCATGGCTGATTGCAAGCCTACACCCACACCTTTTCAATCAAGTGTTGTACTATCTACTAGTTGCACTAATCTTGCAATTGATCCTACCTTGTATCGGTAGTTGGTTGGAAGCATTTTATAATTGATACATAGTCATCCCAATATTTCCTTTGTGGTTGGACTTGTATCTCAATTCTCTCAAGAGCCTCATGAGATTAATTGGAAGGAAACCAAAAAAATCTTGTGATACATTAGGGCACTACACATTTTGGCATTCATTATACACCAAGAGATTCTCAAATTGTGGGCTTTAATAACTTGGATTGGGCTAGTGATGTCAATGATCGAAAGTCTACTTCTAGTCCAATTGTATGGTCATGCAAGAAGCAAACTACTATTACATTATCATCAATAAAGGATAGGTATTGAGGTGTAGTTCTTGCTAGTTAGGAGGTTTTGCGGCTTCGTTAGTTAATGATTGAGTTTGGATTCCCTTCCACTCATACCACTACTCTTTGGTGTGACAACCAAACTGCCATTCATATCTCTTGCAACCTAGTGGATCATCAACGTACTAAGCATATTGAGTTCCACATGCACTTCATCAGGGAGCTCATCAAGAATGCTATTCTCAACTTCCAGTACTTACCTACGAAGCAACAGGTTGTAGACATCTTCACTAAACCTTTGGCATCGCCTCATTATCTTCACTTGTGATCAATGCTTGGGGTGAAGGAAGTTGTCCTTGGGGGGTCTTGATGAGTCCTCTTTCCTTCTTTTGTTTTCTTTGTAGGTTTTTCTCTCTTTTGGAGAGCAGTTTTCTCCCATAGTTTTTTTCTCCTTTTCTCCACTTGTGAGAGTTTCTTTTGTATATAGGTACCTCATCAGGCCTTATTATCGAGACCCATATTTTACATCTTTTCATTGGTTTTTCCCTCCCTGAGTTGCACTTAAGGGGGATGCTGGTGTCAATAAAGTCTTGTATCTATTTAATTCCTTACTAGGGACTTAGGGGACTTATTCACATGTCAAGTTTACTTAGAATATAATATTTCTTCTTAATTTCTTAGTTTTATTTTCTATTTTTTATATTATCCTAGGTAGTTATGAGTTAGTTGTCTCATTGTAGAGGAGGAGGACTGACTGCTCAAGACCCTAGGTCATGGGAGGGTCTAGAACAACTAGCTGCCATGATCTACCTCACGCTAAGGATTTTCTTAAGGCAATTTTAATGTTTCAAGAGGGGTGAAAAGGAAGGAAAAATGATCTATCACTATCCTTTTATCAACCTAAGAGTTCAAGAAAATAGGTGAGAAAATTCTCAAGTTGATAGTAACCTAGACAACTTTTTGCCAAAGGACTCCAGCACAGAAGACAGATGATAGTGTAGTGCATTGGATCCTAGTCAGGTGCCGAAATTCATATGGATAGGAACTACAAAGTATAGTCAAAACTTAATAGGGAATTCACTAACTACTTGACAAGTACAGTTTTATATAATAACAAAAAATAGAATACAACTAAATGGCTAAAGCAACAAGAATAATACTTTAACTTTAAAGATAAATTTTGACAAGAGTGAAGGTGGTAAAAATAAAAGTTATGGTTGGTTCGGCCTCTTGCAAGCTCCACACAATCAAAATATCTATACATAGCAGAACGAGGAAAAATATTGGTGCTATTTTGGGGCTTTCCGCAATCAAACCCCCATTTTGGTGTTCCCACCTCCACAGATAGCCAACATAGCCATAATAAAAAGAATACAATAAAGAAAGTATCAAAATAGAAGAATGCTAATAAATTATAACAACAATATGCTACATAAATCAAATAACAATGCTAAGTAAAATGGATATCACCTCCCCAACAAGATGCCATCAAGCACGTGAAAGGAGATGCGAGCTCACAAGCTCGTGAGATGCCAACGTTTTTGCAACATTGAGAGGAATGAAACTAGCAAAGTGTCAACTTGGAGCATCAACAATGGAGGAAGTGTTGTGAAATGCTCAAGAAGTATATAGAAACATGAAGTGAGTTTGAAGAAGATGAAGTGAATGTGAGAGACACTATTTTGAGGATGAATAGAAGTCCAAAAGAGTCGTTCAAGGCCGTAGGGGTGTTATGCTTCATCACCATTGAGAAGTGTAACACCTCTATAGATTCCAAAGGCGAGAATCTTGTCAGGATGACAATGCACCACACAGACGTCTGCATGCCTCACTAGTGTCCTCAACAGAAATTCCCCCACCGACACTATAGATAGATTCCAAGTGGGTGAAAAGTGGATGGATGAGGTGGAAAAGCATCTTTGGGTTTTATTTTTCTAAGGTAAATAGGTGTAAACTGGGAATTTGCAAGGGGTGAAAATTCACTCATTTACATTTTCCCCCACTTAAGCGAGCATATGTGCTACCAAATGCAAGGTAAAGTAGATTAAAATAGTTCAAAGAAAGTATACCTAAACCGTTGAGGAAGCATACCATAATTTGATACACTCAAGATCATAGGAAGAGGAGATGGCTCCACAGGTACTTTTTCCTAAGGAGAGTTGAACAAAATGCGTCGCAAGTCCATAGAATTACGGAAGGGTGAACAAAAGAGCCCTACAGGTGCTCGATCCTACAAAGTTGAACAAAGAGATCTCGTAAGATGAAAGTGCTTTACAGGTCCTCGAACTTGCAAAGGAGGCACCCTAGGTGTTGAATCCTGAGGAAGGCCAGATGTGAGAGGCTCCATAGAGTTTGATAGGGCCTTATAGGTACTCAGTCTTGCAAGGTCGATTGAAAAGAAACCTCATAGGTGCACCTGCAAAGCAACATGTTGATCCACAAACAAAAAATGTTAGATATAAAAAATCCATGCAAGCAAACAAGAAGACAATCATGCAGATAATCAACAATTGAAGGAAAAGCTTTCAAAGGGGTCCCTCGGGAACCCTTCAAAAGAAAAGGGGTCCACTCAAGGGACACTCTATTTGAAAGCGATAGAATTTTTTGCCAATGATTCTATCACTAAGGAATCCTTTTGAAATATTCCTTTCATCAAGGAATTTGAAAGAAAGAATGCTCCCTCACAAGGGAAAGTTTTCAGACTTCTTCATTAGAAAAAGTACTCCCTTTTTGAAGGAAAGTTTTTAGATTCTATTTTACGAATCCATGATGAAAGAAAGATTTGACTAGGAATCCATGTTGAAGAATATTTTTTTTGAAAAATAAAGGATTTTCAAGGAGGGATTCGTTGGCCACCAAATAAACCTTCTGAAAATTGAAGCATCATGATAGCCCCCTTAGGATGGTGTGTGCTAAACTCAAAGGAACATGACATCCTAAGGAGAGAAAAGAAAGAATGAAAGTGATGTTGTGGCCCACGAAACATGGGGAGATGTAATTGTGGTAATATTGTTACACATGTGAGGGAAAACACATAAGCACCACATCACAAAGCAAGCAAAGAAGATAGAAAGATAAAAATAAAGGATAAACAACGATACAACGAATAAGAGACAAGGAGATCTAGTATTTCGGGGTCAGAGCTACTCATAAATATAAAGATAGATATAATAATATATATATGAACTGTCATCAACCCCCTACTATATCAGAACATGTGAAGAAGAGCATGTGAAAAAAAAATGAAAATAAAAATTTGGGTTAACATGAAAGGGAGGCCTAAATGCCCCCAATACTTTGCATCGTCCCCAATTGTCAAAAATCAAGGAACAACAAAGAGAAGAATGATGTGACAAATAGAATAAGTTTTATGACATAAAATACTCCTATATCCAAGCACCTACAAGGGTGACAAGGGTCCTCCAGGAACACATAAAACAAGCACGGGGGAAACACAACACACACACACACAATCTAATCTACAGATAAAGAAGAGGCACCCCTAGTCCTTATCAACCAAGAGGTCATCGTTCTCCCAATCTAGATCATTGTAAGGAGAGGGCAAACGAGTCTACAAGGGCAATATAACAAGGGGGTACCCTCTAACTCTCCTACGACAAGAGCCAAGGAAGAGGGCCCCTCAAGATCCTCTTCACTCAGTTCCTACGAGGTGAATGTCAGTGATCTCAAAAAGATTACCAACAAAGCTATTACATCGTCTATAGAGTTGAACATGCACTTTATGGGACTGCCATGTTTCAACTAGGTGGGCGATGAGGAAGGCACCCAAGATTCACTATCGACCTCACTGAAGGACTTAGGGGCAGTGACGAACTCTGGGGATGTCGAGGCTACCTTCACTGCTAGGGTGATGCAATCCAATGTAGAACCAACTTCCGAAGAAGGTGATCCCTTCTTCTAATCCCCATCGGAAGTGGGGTCATCATCCAACTTAAACTTCATTGGAGGATACAAGATACCCACAAACAAAGCAGAAGCAAGGAGGAAGAGGAGAAAACTATAGTGGAAACCATTAAGGTATTCGACATGTCCACAGGTTTGGGAAAAGGTGGGATGTTTGGAAGGGACATCAAAAGAGGAGGCTCATCTGAAGGAGCAATGAATACTTGCACCCTCTCGGGGTGAGGACCATTCACGCTTGTAGGGGGACCTAGAAGCAAGATTGAGATAGAGGGAACTAAAGCATAATGGGCGGAAGAGGAGGACATAGTAGAAGATGCTAAAACAGGAGTTGTTGGCTCCTCTCCCTCCTTCTACGAAGCAGCCTACTCAGTGGCTAGATCCTTCCTCCGGCACTTACACTTGTGCACAAGACAATTTATTTGGCTTCAAGAGCTAGAGGCTACAACTTAAGTAATAGTAGGAGGATCCTGTTCAGCCATCAGAGTATCCATCATAGTCATTTTTGATGGAGGAAGTGACTCTTGGATAGGAATAGGAGCAGATGCCACAACAGACTGGGGAGCAGACTTGAGTGTCTCAGCAGTGGGCCTCTTCCCATTTTCTACTCTAGGGGCAAGAACAGTAGAAGGTTGCGGGGGTCGAGACATAGAGGCATCTCCATGGGGACCCTTCCCCTTACCATACAAGATGGGGTGAGGAACTGTGCATAAGATAGGAAGGTCAAACCCCTGACGCTTGGCCTTCCGCCAAGCGGGCATCATTGGAATCCCCAAAATATGCATAGTGGTGGAAGTCAATGGCATCATGGCAAGGCAAGAGGAAGGGGTAGGTGGGATTGCATAGGAAGAAGAAGAAGGGCCCTGAGCATAGGAAGGCTTCCCCTTCCCTTTTTGAGAGGAAGAGGTAGCTTGTTGCTGTGCTACCAGGCAAGTCATTTTTGGCTACACCTTATCCCCAATCTTCTACTTAATGTAATTATGATAAAGTTGGTTCATTCTTGGAGAAAGTAGACCAATTGGGGTGGGCCAAAAATGATCCAATGAATAACCCCCATGGGATACCAATGACTAATACCCAGTGTTGTGCACGACATGCACTGCATATTCATGAGAGAATTTTGGAAATTTATGAATAATGGAAGTGAATCCATTCATGGAAACTAGCAATGGGATGCCGAGCTTCACTCTAAATAAGTCAAATTCTAGGATGACGTCAATGGTGGTATTTACAACCCTAGGTCTTACTAGGACAGAAAGAGTTTTAGAGCCATAAGGAGCAAGGGAGAGACCACCATGAGTATGTATAGCGGTTTTCATCTTCTCATATTCCTCCCTCTATAAAGATTTCAACAAAAGAGTCTCTTTTGTAATAACATTCATGTGACTTGTGGGGTCCACAAGGACTCTTGTCACAATGTTTCCATTGACACGAGTGGGAATATATAGAGGAGAGGCTTTATTATTTATTAGTAAATCCTGCAATGTAAAATTCACATCTGGTGAACTAGTCACAGGTTGAGGGGGAGGACTGTGAGTAAATGAAACCACATTTACATACATTGAGGCCTCAGGAGAAGCACTAGAAGGATCAATAATTAAATTCGCAGAGTGAGACAGAAATGGGTCAGTATAAATCTGTAATTCACTATTTGCCTTAGCTAGAGACTTGTTCGCATTCTACTTTTTACCATCGAGGCAGATGGTACTGTTGTCGATGTGATCTTATATCTCATGCCGCAAGTGCATACAATGTTTAGTATCATGCCTGTGGACACGATGGTATTGGAAAAAAGGAATTTCCATCATAACAGTCAGGATAGGGATCTCTGAGTAGTCGAGGATCTTCCACTGTTATAACTTTATCCTTTAATAGTTTTTGCAAAATAGAAGAATAATATTTAGATAATTTAGTGAACTATCTGTTGCACTTGAGGCCTCTATCATTAGAGGAAATGATTACATTTGTAAAATATTTTCCTTTTCCTAAATTAATACTATAGATCTTCCTTTAGGAAGGGAGCACAAGGAAGATCCCTCAAACTTAACAACTATCTACTGATACTCCCGCAATGCTGCACACAAATGTGTGAAAGAAAGATACTTCATTAAGGAAAATTTCTCTTGCCAAGGTCGCTGCAAGTTGCCAATGAACACCTTTTGTACATCTAAGTCAGGTAGCAGGTAAGAGATTTGTGAAAAGAGTGCTTAGTATCAAGCAATGAAATCAGTAATCTTCTCATGCTCTCCTTGCTTACATCAGAAAAGATCCTAGAAAGTCATCTTCAGCCTGATGTTAGCCTAGAACTATCAGAGAAATTGGTTAACAAGTTGATTGAATGAAAATATAGAGTTGTTAGGAAAATAATATTATCATTCTAGTGTCGTGTCTTTCATAGATCGAGGGAAAAATTTAGCCATCAAAGCATCGTGGTGAAAGAAGTCTATAAACATCGCGTTGAAAGCTGGCATGTGTATTTGAGGGTCTCCTTTACCATCATATTTCTCAAAATTAGGAATTTCCATCCCTTGAGGGAAGGGAGTATTCAAGATTGTCACCAAAAAAGGACTATGTTGGAAGAAAGGTTGAAAAATAGGCTAGGCAGAGGCTTGGGATAGACTCGCCAACTGGTTTTGCATTTGACCCATATTTTACAACACTGCATTCAAAACAAGGTCAGATGAAGACATAGGACCAATGGAGCCACCACTAGAGCCACCACAAAAACCACCTAGAGCTACAGTCAGAGCCACCGCTAGGGCCATCGCCATGACAACCATCAGAGCCACTGTCAGAGCGACCGCTAGGGCTGTCGCTATAGCCACCACTGGAGCCACTGTCATAGCCACCACTGAAGCCACCACCAGAGTCACCGCTGGAGCCACCAGAAATACCAGGATAACCAACCCCCATTCCATTATAAACCCCACTGCCAAGGATAGAGCTACCCCCAGGAGGAAGAATATTAAACCCAAGGGGTACTCTACTTGCTTTGACAGTAGGAGGTAGATTAGGAACATAGATGTTGACGGAAGGGCCTGTTTCATCCAAGCATACCGATGTCATAGGCATCGAGAAACCAATTTGTCTTCCATAAGCATTGAGCACATGATGGGTAATATTTGACCTAAGGTTGTAGGAAGAGACGTATGCTTCCATTTAATCGGTAAGGACATAGAGAAACTCTATGTCTATTCGATATTTTTCCAACATATATTTGATCTCATTAACAACCCTATCAGGCCTAGCCATGCTTTGTTCTCTCCCCAAGTGATTTGCAAGATCCAATAGCTTCCTGTCTAGAGCAAAGAGGTACTTTACAAGAATAGGGATGACTTCGTTCTCATCTAGAGGAAAAGCTGAAGGAGAGATAGGAGGAGTAGGGGAACAAGTGGTTTCATTGAAGAAACTCATATTTGCCATTGATATCATCTCTTGAGAGGCAAGAGACAAAATGACCCTCGTAAAGTCCATCTCTAAGCATTGTTGTTGCATGCTCCTCCTAATAATGTATCCATAATTCATAGACTGAGTTGTGAAGCTCATAAAGCGTCACAACGCACATTCCACAACTTATGTAGACATGAGAGAAAGAACCTTAACACAAAGAAATGGATATTACAAGTTTCACATCAGGTTCACCAAAATGTAGAGGAGGGGGGCCAACTTCTCAGGACCCTAGGTCATGGGAGGGTCTAGAACAATCAACTTCCCTGATCTACCTCATGCTAAGGATTGTATAAGGCAAGTTTAATGTTTGAAGAGGGGTGAAAAGGAAGGACAATTGATCTGTCACTATCCTTTTATCAATTTGTGAGTTCAGGAAACTAGGCGAGAAAATTCCCAAGTTTGGATTGTAACCTAGGAAGCTCTCTGCCAAAGGACTCCAACATAGAAGACGAATGACAATATGGTGCATTGGTGTCCCAATCAGGCGTTGGAATCCGTATGGATAGGGAGTACGAAGTACAATGAAAACTTAACAAAGAATTCACTAACTACCTGATAAGTACAGTTTTATATAATGAAAAAAAACATAATACAACTAAATGGATAAAACAACAAGAAGAATACTTTAAATTAAAAGATAGAATTTGACAAGAGAAAATGTGGAAAAAATCAAACTTATGATTGGTTCAACCTCCCGTAAGATCCAGATGATCAAAGTACCTACACATAGCAGAATGAGGAAAAATGTTAGGGTTTTTTTGGGGCTTGCCACAGTCAAACCCCCTTTTTGGTGTTCCCACCTCCATGGAAAACAAGATAGCCACAATAGAAAGAATATGATAAAGAAAGTATCAAAATAGAAGAATTCTAAGAAATGCTAACAACAATACTACGTAAATCAAATAACAATGCTAAGTAAAATAGATATCATCTCCCCAACAAGATGCCCTCAAGCACGTGAAGGGAGATGCGAGCTCACAATCTTGTGAGATGCCAATGTTGCCACAAAAATGAGAGGAATGAAACTAGTAGAGTGTCAACTAGGAGCTTTAACAATGGAGGAAGTGTTGTAAAATACTCAAGAAGTATACAAAAATGTGAAGTAAGATTGAAGAAGATGAAGTGAATGTGAGAGATAGTGTTTTGAAGATGAATAGAAGCCCAAAAGAGCCATTTGAGGTCGGTCAAGGGTGTAGGGGAATTACACTTCATCACCAATGGAGAAGTGTAACACCTTTGTGAATTCTAGATGCGAGAATCCTGTCAGGACAGCAACGCGTTGTGCAGAGGTTTACACATTGCGGTAGCATCCCCGACAAAAATTCCCCCACTGACACTACAGATAGCTACCACATGGGTGGAAAGTGGATGGATGAGGTGGAAAAGCATCTTCTAGTTTTATTTTTCTAAGGTAAATGGGTGTAAATGGGGAATTTGCAAGGGGTGCAAATTCACTCCATTACACTCATGTGATAGGACTAAGACACTTGTCATGATCTTGTCTAATCCTATCTCTCACCTTTCCTTTATAAGCAAGGTATCTCTTGCATATTTTGGCATCTTGATAGCATCTTGATCACATCTTGATCATATTGTATCATATTGTAATTATTGTTTGGTGGAATAGCATCTTTCAATGTTGCTTCTCTCTTTGCATGTGGAGGTTATTTGGTGTTGTAGATTGAAGATCTTGGTTGTGTACTTCAACAAAGGGACCATTTTAGAGGGCTTCCAAGTATAGTATATAAAAATCATCTTTGATATGATGCCACATGATTTGATAAAATTAAGCTAAAAACCATCAAAACCAAGATGTTATTAGTCATCATAAAGAAAAGAGCACATTCAAGTTCTTCCATAGAGAGAACTCGATCCAAAAATTGGCTATAACCTAGATCAATCTTGTTAGGGATATATTTTTTACACTTTCTTCCAAGGTTTCTTGAATATCTTGCCAATTATTATTTTTAAATAACTTTTCATAAAAAATGTAGAATAATCTAGTAATTTTAGCAAGGTCAGTGTGTGTTCCACTTTCATCTAGAATAACATCATTTTTTTATCTTTATAATTAAGATAATTGAATAAAAATTTGGATCCTCTATTCCCATCCTTTATCCAATGAATTCTAGCTATGATTTTGGCATCTTGTGCCTTGTAATTATCCAATTTTCGTAGTTGCATTTCAATAACATCAATAGAATTTTGAATCTTTTCATTATGAGGGTCAACATTTAGTTGTTTCCTAGCATGTTCAAATTTTTCTTAAATATATTTTTCTCTATACTTACATCCAAAAGCCATTTTCTTGCCAAAGAACCAAAGAAAATCAATGCATTGTATTAGAGCAGAACACCACCACCCAATCTACAACTCACCCTCTTAAGGCTCTAGAATAAAATTTCAAATTCCCACTAAAGAAAAAAAATATCAATATGTTTTAAATGGGAGATATTATGCTTATAAGGAAGCTAAGTAGAAGGGCCAACATTGTGAGTAAGAGAGATACAGCAAATTATAGGAAAATGATCAGATAGGGTAATTGAATAATCAAATTGCACACAAGAACCAAAAGGAGAATTCTCTAGTTTAAGGTTGTGAGATACAAAAGATCAATCCAATCTACTCATCTTCAGGTATCATGTCTAGATCTACATTTGGACCATGTAAACTAGTTATTTGCATGGTTGGTGAATTTATTATGAATAGGGTCAATTACATTCAATAATGTTCGGAATGTAGATCCATGTTTTAAACTCATCATGACTGGGTTTGAAATAATTAAACTAGTTGCAATCTTCATGATGTCCTACCATGTTGAAGTCCCCTCCCAACACTGAATGAACATTAGGACGACAATTAGACATCCAATCCCAAATAATAGATATTTCTTTAAGATTATTAGGAGAATATATGGAGCATAAACCAATAGGCTGTCCAAAGATAAAGGAAAGGGCCCAAACACAATTATGTGGCACATCTTCTCCTTTATCAATGACATGTTTAGAAATCCAAGGAGACAATCAAAGAACTCCACCACTACCATCATTATGAGAAGAATGAAGGAACAAAACATTCCAAAAATTAAAGTCACATCTAGGTGTTCATTACTTAAATTTGACTTCTTGTAAAAATAAGACATTTGGTTTGAATCTTAATATGTTCTCTTGAACTTTAAACTTTCTTTGAGGGTGGGAGAGCCCTCTCACATTCCAAGAAAAAATCTTGCAATTCATGGTGATTCAGATAAGTTTTTATCATCTTCTTGTGGCAAGACTCCAAAACAGTTAGAGAGGAAGACAACTTGTTCATTATACACTCTTGACCTTTTTCTAGAATTAAGAGAGGAAGGAATCCAACTCGCATATTTAAATTAATTATTAGTTCAATAAATTAAAAAGTAATTTATGCATAAAAGAAAGCTGAATGGTGGTTGTGATAATTAAAAAAATATTTTTTAAGGGAAGAAAGGGTAATGGAATTTATTAATAAATTAAAAACAATGATATAATTAGAAAGCTGCACGATTGGAATCTTGGGAAATACATTTTTAATTATGAGTTTATAATATTATTAGGTACTTCATCACTACGATTTTTTAAATAATTTCCTAACTATTTAAAATTAAAAAAATAATTTTCCTAATAATTGGATCGAGTCTACTTTTGTCGTTTGGATAAATAAAGAGATCTTATTAGCTTTTTTCAGTTATATTATGAATACTTTTTTTTCTTTTTATGGGATAGAGAGGTTTTGGTCAAAAGTAGTTGTAGCTTTGGACTATATTATAGTTTTATTTTAATTAATTAAAAATAATTAAATTTGTTATTAAATAATATCTTTTAAATTGTTAGTGGTTAATGATTTGAAATTTTATATTATTTTGTATTGATTGATAAGATATCATAATTGAGTTTCTAATGAATATATTATTTATATTAATTTTAAATTTTTGAAAATTAGTTTTTATTATAATAAGTATGATTGTGTGAAATGATCATAACACATTCATCACATCAAAATAATTAATTTGAGGAGTCTATATAATTAAAATATTTCATTCATGTGTAGATAATTATTAAAAATAATGTTTACTTTAAAAAATCTTTCTTAACTTAATGATTATTATTTTACTTTTTAATACATTCTAAAAGCTTAAACTATTAGAATTTTTAATTATTAAAAAAAACAAATTTGTAAGTTATAGAAATTCTTTATACCACATAAAGAAATATTAAAGATCTAACATTTTGTTTTGTTATAATGTATCAATATTATTGTACTAAATTGCATGAGTCATCTACTAAATTACATGTGAAAAATTTGATAGATACCAACAAAAACAAATGTGCTACTAATTCTAGTTGCATGTGGTGGATTAAATAATTAATAATAAATGCTAAATAATGGAATGAAATAAACTTAAAAATCTAATTATTTTTCTTTAAAAAAATAGTTATTATTTGATTTTGAAATATTTGCATGTATATTTAAAACATAAAGCAATTCAAATAAAAAAGAAAGTTGCCAACAAATTGCCAAAAAAATATTGCAAATAGAAATAGAATAGTCCATCCAGTTGGCAAATCAATATTTATTTGACTTTTATGTGATAAGATAGATTTTTGAGTCATTTACTGTATTTTGACGAATTTTACCATTAAATGGTAGCTGATTTACCATTAAACGGCAACTAAAATTTATTTTCCAACAATTCAAAAGTTGTTTGTAGATGTGAGACTTGTTTCTGACTCAAGTCTCACACTATATATAACCTATCGACTAATTAAATCATTCTAAATTTTAAAGATGATCAAATTTAAAATACAAAATTAACCTAAATCAAATTTTAAACCAAACTCAATTTGTAAAATTGACCTTTTATATATATATATATAAAACAAACTCACAAATTATAAACACCTATACTTATAAAACATAATTTTATATTGATATATAAACCTATAATAAATTAATAAAGATGCCTCTACCTTTATCAAACATATAAACAACTTCTAAACAATATTCAAAACAAAAAATAATCATATAATATACATATCAATCACTAGTATAAAGATCAATCCCAAATGTGCACCAAACATATATATTTAACTAGTTTTTTATTTTTTATTTTTTAAAAAATTTATTAGATATACATCGAAGAAAGTTGACGAGTTGTTGTGGTCAACACGAAGAAAATTAACATATTTTTCATATTTTTTTAAGCGAACAAAGGGCCATAATGATATAATTTTATTTTAAAGATGTACAATTGTAATGTTGGGGAAATACCCTTTTTAATCACAACATTCTATATTCATTAAATATTTTTCATTTCAATACAAGCTGTTGACACAAAATTACTGTTATTATTTAGTAATTATTATATTTTTTAATTAAAAAATAATTTTTTTTAATTAAAAAATAATTATTCTTTAAGTAATATTAATATTTGTTTTTGTTAATATAAATATATAATTTGTATATTAAATTTTAATTATGTTAAGAGGTATATTATAAAGATATAAGATACAAAATTTAAAAATAAAAATATAATCATAAAACATACAAAAATTAAAATAGTTCTTTAAAAAAATAAATATAAATAAATTAAATTAATTTTAATTAAAAAAATATTTGTCTTTATATGAATGTTGTAAACTAGTATATGTGTCTTCATTTATTATTATTGTTATTCAAAATATTGAGCAACAAAAAAAATCAAACTCATTTTTTACATATAATTAATTAAACTCTAATTAAAACCTATCACTAACTAAATCCTAATTGACGTAAGAATACTAAACATAAGGCTAACTAAATCCTAATTGATTTAATAATATTATCATATTATTATAATAATCTTATTATTATATTATTATTATTATTATTTTATTTTATTATTGTTTTGGATAAGGATAAGAATGTGATGGTGGATTTTTTTAAATAAATATTATTTTCTTTGCTTTAAAATTATTTCTAAGATTTTTTTTTTTTTCTTTAGAGACATGTTTTCAAATAGATGTGTTTAAGATATCTATACTAATAAAATAATTTATATGAATTATTATTGATTAAATAGTTTGGATTTTTATTAAATTTTTTTTATCATATTTAATAATAATGAACTGCTTAAGTTCCTCACGACGGATTGGGAGACTATTAAGTTTTATGATAGTTTAACTTTGACTGTTAATATGTATATGTTATTTTATGACTGGGGTCTATGGACTCGACTGCACTGTATCATGCCTGCATGATGGACTCTTTTAACTTTTTAGTTTTTTGTGTTGTTTTGGGGTTTTTGATATGACTTGATGTGGGTGATGGCTTGGTTTACTCTGTGTTGTTAATGTGGTTGCTTTGGATGGCCTTGGTTGCCTTGTATTGATGGGACAACACCCTTGTTTTTGCTTCCTTTTATATCAAAAACATTATTTTGAATGAAAATAATATTTATTTATTATTTTATTTTTGAACATTGATCTTTATAATAATTAGATTTGATTATGTGAAGCCATGTGCACAAGAAATTTTATCACAAATTTATATGTAAAGTGTCTAGAATATTAAATTAATATAGAATTTTATGTCAAATATTGTCAATATCTTTTATCAATTTTATATGTTATAAATACTATGCTAATAACTATCATCTATAATAATATTTACAAGACATGACAAGTATTAAAGTATTTATTATTATCTATTTTTTTTATCTTAAAAATTTGATATAACATTCATACTTGTGGACAATGCCAAGCAACATTTTATCACTAAGCATAATTAAATAATTTTAATTATTTAATTATTTCCTAATGTCATATTCTTCTATTAATAATTAAATAATTCTTAATTTTTTAATTAATTCACTTTGTCTTTGTTCCTCTCTTGACTAATTTGAATAAATATCAATTTTATTTAAAATATGTCATTAATTATCCTTTTTTCCTCTATAATTAAATAAATTCTTATTTATTTAATTATTTACTTCCATTATCCTCTATAATTAAATAATTATTTTAATTATTTAATTTTATTCATTAGCTTTTTCCTTCCATAATTAAATAAATCATATTTATTTAATTATTTATCATTTCCCTCCACCTATTATTAAATAATTATTTTTAATTATTTAATATTTCACACTTCATCCTTCTATAATTACGTAATTATTTATAATTATTTAATTATTCATTTCCCCTCTTCTAAATTAAATAATTTCTATCATTATTTAATTTATTTCTTCTTAGTTAAGCCCTAAATCTCAACTAATTTCTTGAGTTTTGGTCCATCCTTCACATCCTTATCTCTTTTCCTCTCAATTAACCCCATCCATTGATCATGTCACCTCATCTCTCAATCCTCACCATTCATTTGAATCAAGATTTGTATAAAAGCAATTGATGACCATCATTCCAACCTTAACCATAATCTTTGAAGTTTTTCTATCTTCAGATCTAGTCATCTTGCATCAACATCAAGCTTATCAAATACATTGGATACTACAAATCTGAGAGCAAACAAAGCAAAATGGAGAAGAGAAATGAAGATTAATCAACTATGGCATAGAGATTGAGTATTATTGCTTTATTATTTGGATTTTTATTGTCGTTTGTGCTTCATTGTTGGATTAGGGTCTTTATTTCTTGAAATATGTAGTTTTTTGGTTGCTATCATTGATACATTCTCTTTCCCAAATTTTACTCGATCTACATTTGGTGAACCTGACGTGAACTAACCAGATTTTTCAAAAAATTTGATTTTTTTTAATTTTTAGGAGTGTGACACAATTGTTCTATGTAGCACCGCAATTGATCCTTCAAACACAACAATCATTGTACGACGTAATGCATGCGAGGTCTTCTGCACCACATCTATCACCCAAAATGACACATCTGACTATTATCTTGCACAAATTAAAATCATTCAATACTATTTTAGATCATTTTATTGGCTACTGGTTATTATTTTGACATCCTAACAGTCTACTTACATCATTTCCATCATCAAATTTGTTGTTTCTTATAAGATCTTTGTGTGTTTGCAGCTACAAGTTCCTACACTGCAATTGTGCCCTAGAACAACATAATTGTCTCATTGTGAATTGAAGTTGCTATTCCTTATGTTGAAGTCATTGTTTCATAAGCCACATCTATTAAAATCGACAATGCATTACAACATTGAATCTAAACCTTTATGCACTACATTCAATTGTCATAGAAAAAGAGGGTATAAATCTGAGATTTTCATTTTCTTCTTTTTACATTCATTAGGGTAGAGATTTTGGTTACTAATATCTGATTTCTAGCTTGTGGCAATCATTGGGAGAAGACCTCTCGATCTAAACTACTAATCTAATTTCTTTGAGGGTTTCATTATGTGTTTTTGATTTCTAAATTAGGAACATTTTTAGTTGTTTCTTACAAAGAACAAATGTCTTCCATATTTTGTGCACTTGCACACATGTGTTATTACCGAAGGAATGTTTAGCTAAAGTATCCTTTCCCCTTGCACTATGTGTGATTCCTGGGTGATGAGAAGTATCAACACAACATATTCTTAAATATCCTCTCTCCTTGTGCTATGTGTGATTCCTAGGTGATGAGAAAGAGCATTGCATAAGCCTTCCATTTTTCTTTTTGAGTAGGGTGGGCCTGCTAGTGGCGTTTCACCCCTAGGAGTAACCCCTAGCGTATATACTTCCAGTACACTATATTAAAGTGCAAAAACTAAAATGTGAGCATAATCCATTTGAGCCCTAATGGGTAGGCCTTTCAGTCCTGGGTGAGTCTAGATGGGGTTAGAGACTTCAATATTCCATTGCTACTAGGCCATGGTGTTCTTTAGAGCTCACACGTGAGTAAGAACCATTGTTTTTAGAAACCTAAGACTTATTTTGGCCATCTACTATTGTTGGTGCATCGTGATAGCATCTTCATGAGAAGTTACTTACCATGTCTGGTGCTTGGATGAGGTGGCACAGTTCCTTGTTTGGATTTTATCCTTTCAAGGAGAGAGGTGTTAAGGTGGTACATGAAATTGTCATACTATAGCTTCACCCACTCCTTTTACTTGGATTTAACATCACTCGAAAGGGTGAGGTAAGCCCACTTTAGTAGATAACCTTATTACTACTAGCTAGGTTGTGCTTGCTTATATTTTTTGTGAACCAAGGCCAAGCGAGTTTTATGGAAGAAAACATGCAAAATACTTACCTACCACAAAGTCAAAGAGTCAAAATCAACCAAATCTATTTTTCAAGTGTTTGCTATGTCTTAAGATCAAATCTAGAAATTTCCAAAAACATAAAACCACTTAGAAAATATCAATTTTAGGCCAAAAAGTAGAACACCACAATCAATGAACAAAATACCACAATTGTTAGAAATAACACTACATCTATCAAAAACCCTAGAAAGATCAAAACCCACATTTATTTTTGCACCACAATTGACCGGTCATGCACCGTAATTGACTGGCCCTACACCTCATCTATGGCCTGAAACACCATATAATTTGTTAGAATCAAATTTTTTGGTGAAATATCTATACATACAAATTTTAATTTCCTTATAGATAGTGACTGTGCATTTAGATCTGAGACTTTTTTAGGTTTAGTTAGTCCATTCATTGCATTTCATCATTTACTGCAAGTTAGCATGCATAGTCCTAGTTTTCATACATCACATTCTACCTCATCCCATCATAATCTTTGAGTCTTAATATTAGGAGAATTATCATACTATTGAGAAGATCATAATCTCATATTTAGGTTTCTTGACCTTATCATATTTCATTTATCTTATCCTTAGGTGGGGCCTACAACTCATGTGTCTAGTTTAGGCTCACATTTTATCTAATCACCAACATCATTATCTTGGTTCTGATTCTCTTGAGGTCTTGAAATTTAGAGTTGTTAATTTGGTTCATCATAGTTTCCTTAGCATCCCCCTTTTAAGGTTCAAAATTGCATATCCAAATCCAAGCATAGTTTTAGTCTTAGTCTCATTACCTTCTTGCATCCCATGCAAGCATAAGCATAGTCATAGTCTTATTTTTCATTTTTCATACCAAACGTAGTTATAGTTGCATTCCTATCTTGCATTCTTATATTCCAAAAATTCCATAAACATAGCATAGTGTCATTTTCATCTTCCATTTCCTTAGTTTGCATCTTCATCCTTAGTTGCATTCATTCCAAAAAAGTCTCAAAATCTAAAGATCACAAGTCTTATATGGTCTTCAGTAGGTCACAATGGAAATGAAAAGACATGGATTCCTCATATGAGGTCCCCAATTTTCATCCAACTAGCACCATGAAATTTGGGTCATCTTCAAACTAACCTCTTGTCAATCTTGCATTGAATGAGGTTAATGAAAGTCTAACCCCCAAAGAGATTGAACAAACTTCCCAGGATCCTAAGATAGTGTGTATCATAGAAGAGATGGTCAAAGTAGATCCTAATAAATAATTTTTAGCACTTTCTGAAAATGGTGCCAAGCTTCCCTCTGGTTTTGACACTTACACAATTTTAGAGGGAACACCATAATAAAAATCTCAAGGTCAAGGTCATAACACATTATCACAAGGTTATCCATCCTCACAATAAATGCACACTAGTATGCCTCTTGGGGGAACTGCAAAGAATGTGACAACTACACACATTCCCCATACTCCAATGTTTGGGACCAAAAGAACACATGCAACATCTCAATGACCAAGTCCCACATTTTCCAATCCATTTGCTTCATCCTCTATAACCATGGGTATGACTTTTACAAATCCATTTTCCACATCATCTACCCAAACACCATATCATCAACCAACATAGACACAAATCTAAATCTAAATCCACTATGAAAGACAAGAAGGATTCACATGGCCACACCAAGAGTGAAAACCCAAATGACCAACACTACACAAAACACAAGCATGCATTTTGGGTCAAACATAAACACCAACCAACCTCCATCATAATAACATGTCAATCCAAATCTCAACTTCATACAACAACAACAACATACAAATAAAACTCCACCACAACACCATACCAATACCAATACCAATACCAACACCAACACCATGTTTACATCTCACTTCCAACAAGGTAATCACAATACTTCTAAAAAAAAAATAACCCAAATCCAACATTTACGTCCAACTTCCAAAACAAAAATCCATTATCACTACACAACTAACTCAACACACTTAAGACCAACACCAACCCTCTCGTGTAAAGTCAACCAAACATGCCACCATCACCCATGGAAAATTTGATGCAAGAAATGAAAGCAATACAAAAACAAATGAAAAAATGCAAGTGAGTATGACAAAGAAAACATACTCAATGAAAGAACTATGTCCTTACCCTTTTGATTGAGGCATATACATACCACTTTTCCCTCCACACTTCAATGTACCAAACGTCAACAAATATAAA
>VDFB02095470.1:0-66575 GCA_007258455.2 Sequoia sempervirens | reverse complement strand
TTTCCTAACTATTTAAAAGTTTAAAAAACAATTTCCCTAATAATTGGATCGGACCTACTTTTGTCGTTTGGATAAATAAAGAGATTTTATTAGCTTTTTTTTAGTTATATTATGAATACTTTTTTTCTTTTTATGGGATAGGGAGGAATTGGTCAAAAGTAGTTGTAGCTTTGGACTATATTATAGTTTTATTTTAATTAATTAAAAATAATTAGATTTGCTATAAAATAATATCTTTAAACTGTTATTGGTTAAATGATTTGAGAATTTATATTATTTTGTATGTGATTGATAAAATATCATAATTGAGTTTCTAATGAATATATTATTTATATTAATTTTAAATTTTTGAAAATTAGTTTTTATTATAATAAGTATGACGGTGTGAAATGATTTTAACACATTCATCACATCAAAATAATTAAATTGAGGAGTCTATATAATTAAAATATTTCATTCATGTGTAGATAATTATTAAAAATAATGTTTACTTTATAATATCTTAAAAATCTTTCTTAACATAATGATTATTATTGTACTTTTTAATACATTCTAAAAGCTTAAACTATTATAATTTTTAATTATTAAAAAAAAACAAATTTGTAAGTTATAAAAATTCTTTATACCACATAAAGAAATATTAAAGATCTAACATTTTGTTTTGTTATAATGTATCAATATTATTGTACTAAATTGCATGAGTCATCTACTAAATTATATGTGAAAATTTTGATAGATACCAACAAAAACAAATGTGCTACTAACTCTAGTTGCATGTGGTGGATTAAATAATTAATAATAAATGCTAAATAATGGAATGAAATAAACTTAAAAATCTAATTATTTTTCTTTAAAAAAATAGTTATTATTTGATTTTGAAATATTTGCATGTATATTTAAAACATAAAGCAATTCAAATAAAAAAGAAAGTTGCCAACAAATTGCCAAAAAAACATTGCAAATAGAAATAGAATAGTCCATCTAGTTGGCAAATCAATATTTATTTGACTTTTATGTGATAAGATAGATTTTTGAGCCTTTTACTGTATTTTAGCGAATTTTACCATTAAATGGTAGCTGATTTACCATTAAATGGCAACTAAAACTTATTTTCCAACAATTCAGAAGTTGTTTGTAGATGTGAGACTTGTTTCTGACTCAAGTCTCACACTATATATAACCTATCGACTAATTAAATCATTCTAGATTTTAAAGATGATCAAATTTAAAATACAAAATTAACCTAAATCAAATTTTAAACCAAACTCAATTTGTAAAATTGACCTTTTATATATATAAAAAAAAACAACCTCACAAATTATAAGCACCTATACTTATAAAACATAATTTTATCTTGATATATAAACCTATAATAAATTAATAATAAAGATGCTTCTACCTTTATCAAACATATAAACAACTTGAAAACAATATTCAAAACAAAAAAAATCATATAATATACATATCAATCACTAAGTATAAAGATCAATCCCAAATGTGCACCAAACATATATATTTAACTAATTTTTTATTTTTTATTTTTTAAAAAATTTATTGGATATACATCGAAGAAAGTTGACGAGTTGTGGTCAACACGAAGAAAATTAACATATTTTTCATATTTTTTTAAAGCGAACAAAGGGCCATAATGATATAATTTTATTTTAAAGATGTACAATTGCAATGTTGGGGAAATACCATTTTTAATCACAACATTATATATTCATTAAATATTTTTCATTTCAATAGAAGCTGTTGACACAAAATTACTGTTATTATTTAGTAATTATTATATTTTTTAATTAAAAAATAATTATTTTTAAAGTAATATTAATATTTGTTTTTTTAATATAAATATATAATTTGTAAATTAAATTTTAATTATGTTAAAAGGTATTTTATAAAAATATAAGATACAAAATTTAAAAATCAAAATATAATCATAAAACATACAAAAATTAAAATAATTCTTTAAAAAAATAAATATAAATAAATAAAATTAATTTTAAATTAAAAAATATGTGTCTTCATATGAATGTTGTAAACTAGTATATGTGTCTTCATTTATTATTATTGTTATTCAAAATATTGAGCAACAAAAAAAATCAAACTCATTTTTTATATATAATTAATTAAACTCTAATTAAAACCTATCACTAACTAAATCTTAATTGACGAAGAATACTAAACATAAGGCTAATAATATTATCATATTATTATTATTATTTTATTTTATTATTGTTTTGGATAAGGATAAGAATGTGATGGTGAATTTTTTTAAATAAATATTATTTTCTTTGCTTTAAAATTATTTCTAAGAATTTTTTTTTTCTTTACAGACATGCTTTCAAATAGATGTGTTTAAGATATCTATACTAATAAAATAATTTATATGAATTATTATTGATTAAATAGTTTGGATTTTTATTAAATTTTTTTTATCATATTTAATATTAATGAACTGCTTAAGTTCCTCACAACGAATTGGGAGACTATTTAGGACAAACCATGCATGGAAGAAAAGAATTAGGCTTTTGGATCTTTAAGTTTTATGATAGTTTAACTTTGACTGTTAATATGTATATGTTATTTTATGACTGGGGTCTATGGACTCGACTGCGCCGTATCATGCCTGCATGATGGACTCTTTTAACTTTTTAGTTTTTTGTGTTGTTTTGGGGTTTTTGATATGACTTGATGTGGGTGATGGCTTGGTTTACTCTGTGTTGTTAATGTGGTTGCTTTGGATGGCCTTGGTTGCCTTGTATTGATGGGACAACACCCTTGTTTTTGCTGCTTTTTATATCAAAAACATGATTTTGAATGAAAATAAAATTTATTTATTATTTTATTTTTGAACATTGATCTTTATTATAATTAGATTTGATTATGTGAAGCCATGTGCACAAGAAATTTTATCACAAATTTATATGTAAAGTGTCTAGAATATTAAATTAATATAGAATTTTATGTCAAATATTGTCAATATCTTTTATCAATTTTATATGTTATAAATACTATGCTAAGAACTATCATCTATAATAATATTTACAAGACATGACAAGTATTAAAGTATTTATTATTAGCTATTTTTTTATCTTCAAAATTTGATATAACATTCATACTTGTGGACAATGCCAAGCAACATTTTATCACTAAGCATAATTAAATAATTTTAATTATTTAATTATTTCCTAATGTCATATTCTTCTATTAATAATTAAATAATTCTTAATTTTTTAATTAATTCACTTTGTCTTTGTTCCTCTCTTGACTAATTTGAATAAATATCAATTTTATTTAAAATACGTCATTAATTATCCTTTTTTCCTCTATAATTAAATAAATTCTTATTTATTTAATTATTTACTTCCATTATCCTCTATAATTAAATAATTATTTTAATTATTTAATTATTCATTAGTTTTTCCTTCCATAATTAAATAAATCATATTTATTTAATTATTTATCATTTCCCTCCACCTATTATTAAATAATTATTTTTAATTATTTAATATTTCACCTTTTTTTATTTAAACAAAGGGGTAAAATTTTTATTCAATCGAACCATAGTACAAAGCAAAGGCCAAAGGCCAACCAAAACAGAACACCACCAGACCAACCAGCAACAACACTACCTATTCATGTCCTCCACTAGTAACCTCTCAAGGGTCTCAAGATAATGAGAAGAAAGCTCATCCTTTCCACTGATATCCCAACCATCCACATTCTCAGAGGCCCACTTCGCAAGACAGTCGGCAACTTTGTTCCACTCTCTAGGGATATGACAAAAGGAGACAGAATCCAAGGAGCTGCAAAGACTCAAAATCTGTCTGCCCACGGAAGCTAATTGCCAACTAACATCATCAAACCTTTGATTGTTCAGCAAGTCCACAACAATCTGAGAATCCGACTCACATATGATCCTCCTCCAGCCTAAAGAGCATCCACGCTCAACAGCAATCTTAATAGCCAGGGCCTCCATCAGATTATTAGATTGCTGCCCTTTGTAACTAGAGAAGACAAAAACCACACCACCATCATTACCTCTACCAATACCCCCCACACCAGCATGACCAGGGTTCCCACGAGAAGAACCATCAGTATTAATCTTTAGGACCCCCACTGGGGGAGGCATCCACTTCCCATCACGACAAACGCGTTGCCGAACCTGACGGGGCCTTCTGCCAGCAAAATAACCCTGGTTACTATCCCCCAAGCTCAAATTCCGCACAATATCCAAATCACCAGGATCAATATTTTCAGACATGTCACACTTAGCCGAAATAGTCTCCTGAAGCCTACTAATTATCTTCTTCCATAGTTGAAGATTTCCCAAATTGGAACCACAAAAAACTCTACGGTTCCTCTCCAACCAAAGGTTCCAAAGAATGAAAATAGGCCCAATAGACCAGGCCACCTGAAGGAAAGGAGTCTTTGTTGGTGGTCTGCCCAAACTTTCCCAGAAGTCAATCAAGGAGGTAGCATGAATACACCCATGATGCCAAGCCTCCCACCATCTGTGCCATAACTCCCTAGAGTAAGGGCAAAGAAAAAACAAGTGGGAGGAACACTCCTCACTGTGAGAACAAAGAAGGAAAATAGAGGGCCCCTGAAAGCCACGCTTGCGAAGGTTTTCCCAAGTGAGGCACTTCCCCTGAGCAACCAACCATAAGAAAAAATTACATTTGGGCCAAGAGAAGTTGTCCCAAACCTTCTTCCACTAGTGCACCTCAGCAGGACCATAAAAGTTCCTGTCCAGCATAGCATAGCCTTGGGCAACAGTAAATTTACCTTTTGGACTAGGATTCCAAGCTAGAACATCCCTCCCATTAAGGGAGCTGCAAATCTGAGCCTCCAAAACTCTAAAAAGAACAACACGATCCTCATCAGATCCACCCATGGGCCACTCCTATGGGTCTTTCCAGCAAGCCACCACCGCCTGCCCAATACGCTTGACAGTTTTAAAATGCTCCACCTTAATCCAACTGGCCTCAGAAAAAATATGGCAAAGAGGTTGAAGCTGAGGAAAACTAGAAAGAATGGGAGGGTGGCCATCCCAAGAGTCCAAAAAAAAATAGAACATCAGAGCCTCTATTACAGATCCAGAAGAGGCCCTCCTTAATCAGCTGAGCACCCTTCTTAAGGGTATCCCAAATACAAGAACCTTTACCCAACAAAGGAAGACGCGGCACATCGAGGCAATCAGCACCAGGAAGATACTTGTGGGCCAGAATCTTAGCCCAATCCTGATCAAGATTGTTACACCACCTCCAGTACAGCTTGGCAGCCAAGGCAGTGACAACAAGTGCCATAGACCTGAGACCAAGGCCCCCAGCATGCTTCGGCCTGCAAACAGACTCCCACTTGACCAGGCTCCATTTTGAGGAGAGAAGGTTGCCAGACCATAGAAACTGCCGAGACAAAGCATCAAATTCCCGCACAAAGGTGGACGGGGGAACCTGCACACAACACCTATAAATGGGGAGAGACTGCACCACTGTCTTAAGGAGAATCACTCTCCCAGCAGACGATAGCCATCTATGAGTCCAATGGCTAACTCTACTTCGAAATTTATCCAAAATACCCTGCCAATAGTCTCTCCGCTGTCCTCCCAAAGCCAAAGGGATCCCAAGGTACATCAGGGGAAGAGAGCCGATCTGAAATCTTAGGATCCTAGCAATCCTGTTCTGAATAAGCTGAGGAGTATTAAAGAAATAGATAGAGGATTTATCATCATTAATACATTGAACAGAAGCCTTCAGATAGATGTCTAAGGCTCGCCTGAAGTTCACCGCCTCGCTAATTCTAGCCAAGCCCATTAGCCCAGTGTCATCCACAAACTGAAGATGAGAGTAGGAAGGGAGAAGGTTGTTCCAACTCCAACCATGGATAAGACCCTGTCTCACCCGAGATTTAATAAATCTACCAAGACCCTCAGCCATGATAATGAATAAGTAAGGGGATAAAGGATCCCCTTGCCGGAGTCCCCGAGAAGCACTAAACAAATCTGAAGGTTCCCCATTAATGAGAACAGAGAATGAGGTAGAGGTCACACAGCTAAGAACCCAGTTCACCCATTCCTCAGCAAAGCCAAAATCCAAGAGAGTTTTCTGTAAGAATTCCCAACTCACCCGATCATAAGCTTTAGACATGTCAAGTTTAATAAACATAGCCTTCTCCTTAGAATTAGCCATAGAATGAACAGCTTCCATGGCTATCACAACACCATCCAAAATTTGTCTCCCTTCAACAAAACCACCCTGCTCAGCCAAGATCAAAGAACCAAGGAGTGGTTTGAGTCTCTCAGCAATCAATTTGGTGATGATCTTGTAAACAACGTTACATAACGCAATAGGCCTGAATTGAGCAAACTGGTTAGCTCCTTCCAGCTTAGGTATGAGGGCCAAGAAGGTAGAATTCATAGACTTGAGCATCTGTTTGCTCCTAAGAGATTCCTGAACCACCTCAAGGAGATCAAACTTTATAATTTCCCAGAACTCTTGAAAGAACTCAATTGGAAACCCATCAGGACCAGGCGCCTTACCTTTTTTCATATTAAATACCACTTTCTCCAACTCAGGTAACAAGATAGGACATAAGAGAGTCCCATTCATCTCAGAAGAGACCAGGCGGGGAATACAATCCATGATGGCCTGCTCCTCAGCCTGGGCAGCAATAATCTCCCTAGAAAAGAGGTTTGAAAAATAATTGACTGCCTCCCTGGAAATATCAGCATAGGACGAGAGTTGAGCCCCATCCTGCGCAACAAGAGAGGAGATAGAATTTCCCTGTCTTCGAGCCTTAACTGAATTATGAAAGAAAGCAGTGTTCCTGTCCCCCTCCTGAAGCCAATCAATACGAGATTTTTGCTTCCAGAAGATCTCTTCCCGAAGTTCCCACTCTTCTAAACCCTTCAGAGCCAAGGACTCAGCCATACTAAGGGCAGAGGTCAACCCCTGGTCCCGAATCTGACGAGTGATAGTATCCAACTTGGACTGGGCAGCCATCTTCTGAGCTTGAAGGTTCCCAAAACATTGTTTATTCCATCTCTTAAGTCTAAACTTCACATGCTGAAGCCGCTTGCTAAAAGTGAACATGGCTGTCCCATGAGCAGGCATCCCCTCATGCCACCAATCCAGCATAAGCTCCTGGAGAGATGGATCTCTTAACCACATCAATTGAAATTTGAAGGAGGGATTTTTGGTGACACCATAAGTGGTGACAAAAAGTTTTATGGGCCAATGATTAGAGCCCCTCCAATCAAGAATTTCAGAGCTGGTCGTCAACCTACTATTCAACCAATAACAGGAGACAAGAAATCTATCAAGCCTTTCAGAGATAGCCTCCACACCACATCTCCTATTATTCCAGGTAAAGACCCCATTGGAAGGCTTCACATCAATGAGATTCAAGAAACCAATCATATCCCTGAGAAGATTAGCAGAAGGGTCTAACTTGGCTAACCCACCACGTTTTTCATCTAAGCAAGTAACAACATTAAAATCACCAGCCATAATCCATGGGAGATATGGGTCCAAGGCTCAGATGAAACGAATGTGGGCCCAGAGATTTAACTTACCTGAAAGATCCGTAGGAGCATAAATATTGGATAAGAGAAACCTTTCTCCAGTAACAAAACTAGAAGCAATCAGAGAAATGGAAGACCGACTAGACATCCAGCATAAGGGGGAAACTTTCCTTGGGTTCCAAAAGCAAGCCACACCCCCTGCACTGTTCAAAGCACCTACCCCCTGCCAATTGCCTTGGGGCCAGATACACGAAGCACAATTAGCAAGCCCGTCAACAATAAGCTTAGTTTCCTGGATAAAGACTACATCCGGAGACTGAGATTCAATTAATCTACGAACAGCCTTTTGTCTAGGGATGCTGTTCAACCCCCTTACATTCCAAGATAGAACAATCATTTATGGGGGTGAGAGAAATGGGAATCAATGGGCTTCACAGACCCAGACTCAACCAAAGTATCACCCATAAGCTTAACCTTCTCTTGATTAGTCTTCCTTCCACTCTTTGACGGTTTATCAAGAGGCCCCTTTTTAAAGGATTTCTACTGTAAGCCTAATGTAGGAGGAGATTTGTTACCCCTCACAGGATCTGAGGCCCCCTTAGGAGCAGGGGGGTCAGGAACTACCGCAACAGAGTCTTTCGGAGTCTGTGATCCCTGCAAAACCCCGAAATCCTGAGCATGAGCCGAAGAGTCCATAGCCTTCTGATCCTTCTGATGAACCCTTGGAGATAGAATTTGATCCTCTTTCCTTGCATCATCATCCTGAGCATCTTGCAGACCCTTAGCCCCAAAAGAGAGCTCAACTGGAATACCCTCCTCCTGGGTCAAATCCTCAAGAACCTCAAACCTGTTAAAGTTGCCTTCATTCTGCCTATCCATCCAAGATCTCTTCCTGCCCTTTCCTTTGTTATGGGACTTGACCGGAATAAAACCCTCATTATCCACAGGTTCATTAGACATTGGAGCCTTTCCCTTGTCCCCCTTGGGAGGCCCAGAAGTAGCTAAGGGAGAGGGTTTAAACCTAGGACATTTGCGGTGCAAATGTCCATATTCATGGCAAATTCTGCATCTAAAGGGTAGGGTTTCATAATCCAACTGTTGGATCCAAGAAGAAGATCCCAGGCGAATTTCCATAGAGTCTGGTAATGGATTATTTAAATCAACTTCAACACAAATGCGGGCAAAAGAAATTACCTTACGATCTTGAGTTTGGGAAGCCGATCCCACAGGTTTTCCAAGAAGCAACGAGATTGAGTGAAGAATATCTTCCCTCCAGAATTCCAATGGAAGCCTCGGCAAATGAACCCACACGGGAACCCGCGAAGGGATCTCCTCAGCAGAGTTGAATCCCATGTGCCAAGGTTTGATGAAAAGCCCTACCTGGTTAAAGAAATAAGGACCTCCTTCGAATGCCCTATTCCTGTCGGACATGCTTGAAAAGACCACCAAAAAATAGTTATTAGCTGCCAGAATAATCTCCATATCACCTTCAGGGTTCCAAACCCTACGTGCCCAAGAATGCAAAACAGGTAGAGATAAACGAAGGCCCAAAAATTTGCAAATAAGAGCATGATTGCCCCAATATTCAACATCCTCCGAAACCTGCTCAGGTTGGATAACCAGAACTGGACGATCCTCGGATCTCTCCAAACAACCGTTTACTTTTCTTAAACGAAACATGCCTTTTGAAGGGGAAACACCTTCCCCAGATTGGGGTTTACCAGTCTGGTCCTTATCGTTGACATGCAACAGAGAAGACGGCTCACCCATCTCCATATCACCGAAGGAAAGCTTAGAAGCAGCTATACCCTGATTCTCCATGCATCAATGAACCAAGACTCCGCCAAAAAAAGGAGAGAGAGACGGGGCAGAAGGCCCACAATCTCAGAGCGCCGCAAGCCCCCCACCAAGGACTCGCCAAACACAGATTTGAAGCGGCATGCCAGAATGAGAAAAATATTACAGACCCGCGACCAATGCATACATGCCACCAAAGAATGACCTGGCGGCGAATAAGCTGTAGTGAGCACAAAACGAACCACGGTTAAGCTGGGGCAAAATGAGCCCCTAGTCGCGAACTAGAGCTCTGCGCGCCAGCGCCATTCCCTTTAATATTTCACACTTCATCCTTCTATAATTATGTAATTATTTATAATTATTTAATTATTCATTTCCCCTCTTCTAAATTAAATAATTTCTATCATTATTTAATTTATTTCTTCTTAGTTAAGCCCTAAATCTCAACTAATTTCTTGAGTTTTGGTCCATCCTTCACATCCTTATCTCTTTTTCCTCTCAATTAACCCCATCCATTGATCATGTCACCTCATCTCTCAATCCTCACCATTCATTTGAATCAAGATTTCTATAAAAGCAATTCATGACCATCATTCCAACCTTAACCATGATCTTTGAAGTTTTTCTATCTTAAGATCTAGTCATCTTGCATCAACATCAAGCTTATCAAATACATTGGATACTACAAATCTGAGAGCAAACAAAGCAAAATGGAGAAGAGAAATGAAGATTAATCAACTATGGCATAGAGATTGAGTATTATTGCTTTATTATTTGGATTTTTATTGTCGTTTGTGCTTCATTGTTGGATTAGGGTCTTTATTTCTTGAAATATGTAGTTTTGTGGTTGCTATCATTGATTCATTCTCTTTCCCAAATTTTACTCGATCTACATTTGGTGAACCTGACGTGAACTAACCATATTTTTCAAAATTTTTGATTTTTTGATTTTTAGGAGTGTGACACAATCGTTCTATGGAGCACCGCAATTGATCCTTCAAACACAACAATCATTGTACAACATAATGCATGCGAGGTCTTCTGCACCACATCTTTCACCCAAAATGACACATCTGACTATTATCTTGCACAAATTAAAATCATTCAATACTATTTTAGATCATTTTATTGGCTACTGGTTATTATTCTGACATCTTAACATTCTACTTACATCATTTCCATCATCAAATTTGTTGTTTCTTATAAGATCTTTGTGTGTTTGTAGCTACAGGTTCCTACACCACAATTGTGCCCTCGAACAACACAATTGTCTCATTGTGAACTGAAGTTGCTATTCCTTATGTTGAAGTCATTGTTTCATAAGCCACATCTATTAAAATCGACAATGCATTACAACATTGCATCTAAACCTTTATGCACTACATTCGATTGTCATAGAAAAAGAGGGTATAAATCTAAGATTTTCATTTTCTTCTTTTTACATTCATTAGGGTAGAGATTTTGGTTACTAATACCTGATTTCTAGCTTGTGGCAATCATTGGGAGAAGACCTCTTGATCTAAAATACTAATCTAATTTCTTTGAGGGTTTCATTATGTGTTTTTGATTTCTAAATTAGGAACATTTTTAGTTGTTTCTTACAAAGAACAAGTGTCTTCCATATTTTGTGCACTTGCACACATGTGTTATTACCGAAGGAATGTTTAGCTAAAGTATCCTCTCCCCTTGCACTATGTGTGATTCCTGGGTAATGAGAAATATCAACACAACATATTCTTAAATATCCTCTCTTCTTGTGCTACATGTGATTCCTACGTGATGAGAAAGAGCATTGCATAAGCCTTCCATTTTTCTTTTTGAGTAGGGTGGGACTACTAGTGGCGTTTCACCCCTGGGAGTAACCCCTAGCATATATACCTCCAGTACACTATATTAAAGTGCAAAAACTAAAATGTGAGCATAATCCATTTGAGCCCTAGTGGGTAGGCCTTTCAGTCCTGGGTGATTCTAGATGGGGTTAGAGACTTCGATATTCCATCACTACTAGGCCATGGTGTTCTTCAGAGTTCACACATGAGTAAGAACCATTATTTTTAGAAACCTAAGACTTATTTTGGCCATCTACTATTATTGATGCATCGTGATAGCATCTTCATGAGAAGCTACTTACCATGTCTGGTGCTTGGATGAGGTGGCACGGTTCCTTGTTTGGATTTTATCCTTTCAAGGAGAGAGGTGTTAAGGTGGTACATGAACTTGTCATACTATAGCTTCACCCACTCCTTTTACTTGGATTTAACATCACTCGAAAGGGTGAGGTAAGCCCACTTTAGCAGATAACCTTATTACTGCTAGCTAGGTTGTGCTTGCTTATATTTTTTGTGAACCAAGGCCAAGCGAGTTTTATGGAAGAAAACATGCAAAATACTTACCTACCACAAAGTCAAAGAGTCAAAATCAACCAAATCTATTTTTCAAGTGTTTGCTATGTCTTAATATCAAATCTAGAAATTGCGAAAAACATAAAACCACTTAGAAAATATCAATTTTATGCCAAAAAGCAGAACACCACAATCATTGAACAAAATACCGCAATTGTTAGAAATAACACTACATCTGTCAAAAACCCTAAGAAGATCAAAACCCACATTTTTCTGTGCACCACAATTGATCGGTCATGCACCGTAATTGACTGGCCCTACACCTCATCTATGGCCTGAAACACCATATAATTTGTTAGAATCAAATTTTTTGGGGAAATATCTATACATCAAAATTTTAATTTCCTTATAGATAGTGACTATGCATTTAGATTTGAGACTTTTTTAGGTTTAGTTAGTCCATTCATTGCATTTCATCATTTACTGCAAGTTAGCATGCATAGTCCTAGTTTTCATACATCACATTCTACCTCATCCCATCATAATCTTTGAGTCTTAATATTAGGAGGATTATCACACTATTGAGAAGATCATAATCTCATATTTAGGTTTCTTGACCTTATCATATTTCATTTATCTTATCCTTAGGTGGGGCCTACAACTCATGTGTCTAGTTTAGGCTCACATTTTATCTAATCACCAACATCATTATCTTGGTTCTGATTCTCTTGAGGTCTTGAAATTTAGAGCTATTACTTTGGTTCATCATAGTTTCCTTAGCATCCCCCTTTTAAGGTTCAAAATTGCATATCCAAATCCAAGCATAGTTTTAGTCTTAGTCTCATTACCTTCTTGCATCCCATGCAAGCATAATCATAGTCATAGTCTTATTTTTCATTTTTCATACCAAATGTAGTTATAGTTGCATTCCTATCTTGCATTCTTATATTCCAAAAATTCCATAAACATAGCATAGTGTCATTTTCATCTTCCATTTCCTTAGTTTGCATCTTCATCCTTAGTTGCATTCATTCCAAAAAAGTCTCAAAATCTAAAGATCACAAGTCTTATATGGTCTTCATAGGTCACAAAGGAAATGAAAAGACATGGATTCCTCATATGAGGTCCCCAATTTTCATCCAACTAGCACCATTAAATTTAGGTCATCTTCAAACTAACCTCTTGTCAATCTTGCATTGAATGAGGTTAATGAAAGTCTAACCCCCAAAGAGATTGAAAAAACTTCCCAGGATCCTAAGATAGTGTGTATCATAAAAGAGATGGTCAAAGTAGATCCTAATAAATAGTTTTTAGCACTTTCTCAAAATGGTGCCAAGCTTCCCTCTGGTTTTGACACTTCCACAATTTTAGAGGGAACACCATAATAAAAATCTCAAGGTCAAGGTCATAACACATTATCACAAGGTTATCCCTCCTCACAATAAATGCACACTAGTATGCCTCTTGGGGGAACTAAAAAGAATGTGACAACTACACACATTCCCCATACTCCAATGTTTGGTACCAAAAGAACACATGCAACATCTCAATGACCAAGTCCCACATTTTCCAATCCATTTGCTTCATCCTCTAGCACCATGGGTATGACTTTTACAAATCCATTTTCCACATCATCTACCCAAACACCATATCATCAACCAACATAGACACAAATCTAAATCTAAATCCACTATGAAAGACAAGAAGGATTCACATGGCCACACCAAGAGTGCAAACCCAAATGACCAACACTACACCAAACACAAGCATGCATTTTGGGTCAAACATAAACACCAACCAACCTCCATCATAATAACATGTCAATCCAAATCTCAACTTCATACGACACAAAAATGTAAAAATAAAACTCCACCACAACACCATACCAATACCAATACCAATACCAATACCAATACTAGTACCAATACCAATACCAACACCAACACCATGTTTACATCTCACTTCCAACAAGGTAATCACAATACTTCTAAAAAAAAAATCAACCCAAATCCAACATTTACGTCCACAAAAATCCATTATCACTACACAACTACCTCAACACAATTAACACCAACACCAACCCTCTCGTGTAAAGTCAACCGAACATGCCACCATCACCTATGGGAAATTTGATACAAAAAATGAAAGCAATACAAAAACAAATGAAAAAATGCAAGTGAGTATGACAAAGAAAACATACTCAATGAAAGAACTATGTCCTTACCCTTTTGATTGAGGCATATACATACCACTTTTCCCTCCACACTTCAATGTACCAAACGTCAACAAATATAAAGGGAAAGGAGATCCAATAGAACATGTGAAAGAGTTTAATACTACTTGTATGGACATCCATTTTAATCCTACATACTTAACAAGATTATTCCCACATAGCCTTTTGGGGAAGGATCTAGAGTGGTTTGCACACTTACCACCTAGGATAAGAATATGGAATGAACTAGCTAAAAAGTTTATCAAACACTTTTCCTATAACATTGAAAGTGACATGACCCTTGTGAAACTATGCACAACCAAACAAAAAGAAGGGGAGTCACTTACTTCATTCTTTCAAAGATGGTGAAGTATGGATAGAAAATGTCCTTTTCACATACCTAATAAACATTTGGTTCCTATTTTTTTCAAAAACCTCAATACGAAATCAATGCACCAACTTCAAATCCATTGTTGCAACACATTTGAGGATTTCATTGAAAAGGGGGTCTCCATTGAGAAAGCTCTTTTTGTGAAAGGATTGGTTAAGATTTTCAAAGAAAACCAAAACAATCCCAATGACAAAGGAATATTTTGGTCTAGAAAAAAAAATGTCACCAATGATGGGGTAGTTGATGCTATTTAGTGGTTAACAAAGTTCACCCCACCATTCATCTCAAAGGTCCTTCCACACAAAACAATCCAACACCAAGTCATGAAAAAAATACAAACGCAGTCCAAAAGAACAGACCACATAGAGGTCCTTCATGAGCAAACATGCCTAAATGAACATATGCACCGTTAGGGGAAGCCATAATCGGTCTTGAAGAAACTATTGCAATCAAATGTCATTCAACTATCAGATGTTAAATCCTATGAACCTACAATTTTTAAACTAACTTGGTGGAATGATAATAACTTTTGTGAGTACCATCAGATAAAGGGACATAAAACATCACAATTTTGGAGACTTAAAGATCTTATCCAAGACTCAAACAAGGTGACATATTAGTGGATAATTCACAAGGAAAGACAAATACTGATCACACTATTTTCAAGAATCACCTACAAGATCATGGAAAAGGAAAAGCCTCTAGGTCAGGGGACAATACAAACAACAATGCCAATTACACTAGTAGCATCTCATATGAGTATACTGTCAATAACATTTGAGCCTTTGATAAAAACATCTCTACCATTACTATCAATAAATTTTTTGAATGTGATGTCACCACCCAAAGAGCTAAAGTGACCTTGCAATGGGTCACCTCAAATCCACAACCAAAAAGTCAATATAACCTCCTAGACCATTTAGGAAAAACTCCCACGCAAATATCCATTCTTGAGTTGCTCTACATATCTCCTGAGCATAAAGTCATTTTGGATAAAGCTTTGCAAGAGACTTATGTCCCCACTGAACTAAATGTTAACTAATTTCAGGCCATGGTAGGATACTTAGTCACAAGCCATCATGTCATATTTTCATAACAAGATCTTCCTGTACAAAGACCAAATCATAATGACCCATTACATCTTGAGGTATACATTAATAAACATAAAATTAGATTAGTCTTGGTAGATGGTGGAGTAGGTCTAAATATATGCACTTTAAAATTCGTCATAACATTGAGATTCCTTGAAGCTTGTGTAGACACATCTAAGAAAATCATTATCAAGGCTTATGACAATGTTGAGCGTTCATCCAAAGGTATAATCACACTTCCCATAGTTGGGCCTGCTATTTAGAATATGACATTCCAAGTCTTAGATTTGGACCTACCATATAACCTTCTCCTTGGTTTCCCATGGATTCATTCCATGAAGGGAATCCCTTCCACATACCATCAATGCCTTAACTTTCCATACAATGACAACAAAATTACTATATCAGGTGATCTCGACCTCTTCCAATATTGTAGTAGCTTGAAAGGGACCATTGAATATCAAGTTCCTATCAATTGAGAAGCTTCTTCCTCTACCTCATCACATTACATTGATCCCTCCTTGCTAGCTAAATCTTCTATTCCTCCCATTACACTTTTCGAACCTAAGGTCTAGATCCATGAAATGGGAGTTGGAGAGTATAACATCAAGAGCTTATTTTATGTTGGGAAGTTTCCTGCATCACTAAAATTTTATGGGAAACCTCCTCCTATTTAGAAGGAACCTAAGGTTTTCATTCATAATCCTCCTACTACATTCACTAAGTGGGTGAACTAAGAAAATAGACTATAGGCGAGGATATTTCTACATGGATCTACAAGGATGAAGAACAAACCAAGTCCTCACAAATACCAATTGAGCATTATGGGGAAGGTTTCAAGATCATGAAAAAATAAGGTTATAATGGAAATAGTAGTCTTGGTTTGAAAAAACATGGAATGATAGAACCTTTATTGCCTCTTAAGTTTCCAAAGAATACAAGGTTAGGGTATGCACCACCAAAATAAATTCCTCCTCATACTAAGTTATCTTTGGGTGAAAACGTTAAGGCTTCCAATGAAATCAAGACAACTAAGGATTACCATATTGAAATAGACTCCAATGAATAGGAATGGGGTTCCAATGAATCCTATAGTGATTATGACCTAGCTAAAACCTTTTGAGAGCTTGACCGATCCTCTTCTCAAACAAAATCTGAGTGGTCATGCCTGGATTGAAACCTTTTGGGATCTTGATATGATACCTTTGTTTTTACCATATCCACTTATTCCCTAAACTTTAATGATACCAATGGTGACTTACACCTCATTTACCGATAACTAATAGATTGGGATCAACAAGGACCTCTGATTTTGGACATATTCAAGAACAATGAAGCAATATCTAAGTTCATGGGACTTCGAGAAGGAATCCCAAGTGGGGATCATAAGGTTTTATTTATCATAGAGACTGACAATGCAACATAATATGGGGAGTATGCTCTACCCTCTAGTTTCAAAAATGAAAATGATAAAAATAATAGGTCTCTAGATGAAAACCAAAAGGCACCTTTAGACCATGAAAAAGTAAAAATAAAGGATGTAGTCGAGGGTGAAAACCTCCTTGAGGTGCCCAAGGATGGAGGGTTGGGCATGTTTCCCATAAACCAAGAGAGATCACCATTGCTTGTAGAAAAATTGGAAGAGGTCAATATGGGAACTAATCCTAGAATCATGCACTTTGCAACATCCTTGATAGTCACATAAAAGTCAAAATTCGTCAGTTTCATTTTACAAAGACAAATAATTTTTTCCTGGTCATACATTGATATGTTTGGGTTGGACCCTGAATTAGTATTTCATCATTTGAAATTGTTCCCAAATGCAAAACTGGTGAAACAAAAGTTGAGAAAGATGTACCCCAGATCGCACTTTAGTGAAAGTAGAATTGAAGAAGTTGCTTGATGTTGGTTTCATTCGTCCGACAGACTACACAGAGTGGATAGAAAATATTGTATCCATAACAAAACCAACTAGTAGAATTAGAGTATGTATAGACTTCAAATATTTAAACGAGGCTTTTCCTAAAGATTATTTCCCATTTCCCAACATTGACATCATAGTAGACTTGACAGCGGGATACAAAATGATATCACTTATGGACAATTTCTAAAGATATAATCAAATTTATATTTCCCTTGAGGATCAACGTAAAACAACTTTCACTTGTGCTTGGGGTACTTATTGTTGGAATGTCATGTTGTTTGGTCTCAAGAATGCTGGAGAAACATATCAAAGAGCTATGACCATAATTTTTCATGACTACATGCATGCGTTCATGGAGGACTATGTTAATGACTTGATAGAAAAATCATTATCAAGGGACAATCACTTAGCAGTATTGGACAATATTTTCAAATGGTTAGAAGAGTACAAGGTTAGATTGAATCTAAAAAAGTGTGCCTTTAGGGTACAATTCGGAAAACTAT
Organism: Sequoia sempervirens; assembly: GCA_007258455.2. Classification (NCBI taxonomy): domain Eukaryota; kingdom Viridiplantae; phylum Streptophyta; class Pinopsida; order Cupressales; family Cupressaceae; genus Sequoia; species Sequoia sempervirens. The sequence goes on along the minus strand of VDFB02095470.1, from coordinate 48,784 downwards.
TTGGATACATTGTATCTTGTAGAGGTATTGAAGTTGATACTACGAAAGTAAAATCCATCATGGATACAGCCACCGACAAACATAAGACAATTATGTATAATACAAGGAAGGTTGTAGTCTATTCAAAGGTTCATATCTTAGTTAGTAGATAAATTTCAACCATTTTAGTACTTTCTTCTTAAGGGAGTAACATTCATATGGACCAATCATTGTCAAGAAGCATTCCAAAAAATCAAGGACTATTTGTTATCTCCTCTAGTTCTCATGCCTCCTATTGATGGTAGACATGTAATAATATACATATCAACAACCTTGTCAGCATTGGGAGCCTTGTTATCACAAAATGATAATGATGGAAAAAATGGGCTATCTAATATATCAGTCGTATACTTGTAGGGTATGAGCTTAATTACATTCCTATTGAATAAGCATGTCTTGCAGTTGTCTTTGCCACTCAAAAGCTTCAAAACTATATGATAAATCATCAAATAAAACTAGTTACAAAGATGGATCCATTGAAATACCTACTCAACAAAGCAACTCTAACAAGACGATTAGAAAATTGGGTCATGATCCTCATTGAATTTGATATAGAATTGTATAAGAGTGAATTTGTACCCCATGTGAAAATCCCCTTTTTTTCCTTTATCCACCTTAGAAAACCAAGTTCAGAGGCTTAATTCTACCTAAGCCCACTACTTGTATCCCACTTGGCACCTGTTTTGAGAATCGGTGGAGGCGTTTCTGTTGGGGATACCCGTGCGGTGCGCTTATGTCCCTAGCAGATTCCTGCGGCTGAACCTGCAGAGGCATTACACTTCTCATTGGGAGTCAAGTTGTAATGCCCCCTTCAGCCGACCAACCTGAATATGGTCGTTTCTCTTCATCTCTCCTTCATATTCACTCCTTCAACAAGCATTTCATCTTCTTCACAGCTTCAAGCATTCAACTTCATGCTTTTTTGTATCCATTTCAAACTTCAAGCAACATTCTTGCATTCCATAGCAGCCAAAGAAACACTCCATCATGTTTGTAGAGCAAGTTTGGGACCATTCCATTGCAGCAGAGGCTTGAGTTCCTCTCATCTTCTCCCCCAAGCAGCCTTGAGTGCTCTTGTTGGAGGTGGTAAGCTTCCCTCTCCTCTCCTCTATCATTTGGTTGAGTTAGCACTGTACTGTTTTGTAGTTCTTTTGTGTTCTTTATTGTATTGTTTCCTTTATCTTGTTTCCTTGGCTGTCCGTGGAGGTGGGAAAACCTAAATGTGGGTCTAATTGAGGAAGACCCCTATACAGCCACCCAAAATTCTCCTCTCTTTCTGTGTGTTGGAGTACGTGATTCTCAAAGGATTAGCTGGTGAACAAATTCCTTGGTGAGATTCTTCTTTCTCTCTTTACTCTTGTATATTTTCTTTACAATATTAGAGAGTATTTCATTTACTTAATCACATCATTCTAGCCCTTTAGTTAGTTAGTTGGGTTGTTAGCTAGTTTTTATTGGTTTGACCTCATCTTCATTGTTGTTTGGCTGTATGGATGCCTACGCACTTTTGAGATGCCAGCACACCACGCTAATTTCTAGAGACCGCACTTTGATCCTTGGATAGAGAGCTTCCCAAGGCATAGTGTTAGACCTAAAAACTGGGTCACCTAGCCCCTTCCTGTGTTTTGGGTCTGCAGAGTAACCGAGAGGCCTCACGGTCCTCGTTACTCTCACCTTGCATTTCCAAACATTATGCTTAGATGAGGTAAGTTAGGGCAGCCTCTCACCTCTTGACCCTCTATGACCTAGGGTCTTGCACATGGTGGTCCCCCTCTCTTACCTTTTTGGTGAACCTGACGTGAACCATTTTGGTTCCATTCTTGTGATCTTGACAGTTCCTTTCCTCACACTCTAGGAGTGTTGTAGGTGAGAGTGTTGTGTCTATTGCCTTACAACCTAGCCTACGACCCCTAGTTGGTGTAGTTGGAAGGTTCCAAAGGTATTGCATGACGAAACCTTAATTGGATCACCATCTTATCTATCAACCTTTAGGGACTTTGTGAAAGTGTTTTCTAGTGTACATAATGGCATCCTTCCTACATCAACCTATCCCCTCTGTGTAGCCTGTGGATAGTGGTACTGGTATAAATTTCACTTCACAGGACCTGCCAATGGGTTTTAACAAGGAACCATCTCCTCTTTACATTCCCACATGGATCAATGGAAACATTGTAGCAGGCATTCTCGTTGATCTGACATCACAAGTGAACATAATAATAAAGGAGATTATGCTAATAAAATTCTTGCACAAGGATGGATATGATGATCTTGTGAGTTTCATTCGCACACATGATGGGATTTTCATACCCCCTTTGGGTAGTATTGTCTTGTCAGTTTTAGTCAGACCTAAGTCTGTAAAACTCCTGTTTGATATCATCCCCGGGTCTGAACTATTTAGGGTGAAGTTGGGTATCCCTTGGTTAGTGGTGATGAATGTAGTACCCTCTATCGTGCATAAATGTCTAAAATTTATCCACGAGGGTTCTGTGCACGTAATCCATGACATCGATTATAGACCACCAGTTGCACATGGTAGCTGCTCCTTGGATCACCCTTGGCCTACATCTGTTGGTCCTCTCCCACCTAGGATGAACCTCTTGTACCAAACATATCAAAACTATAAGAAAGGGTGTATGAGGCCAAAAATTAGATACCCTCCCTCGCCTTATTCCATCTCACATAAGGCTTGCTTGAAAGCTGACAGCAATGCCACTAAGGCACAAAAGAAGGAAGAAGAGAAGCAGTTTCACGATCCTCCTTCTTCCTCTTCCACTGGTCAGTCTGACGCTTCGTCTTGCTCTGTTGAGGTACCATTGGGTCATGTTCCTCATCTATAGGAGAACCCTATTGTTCCCACTTGGTGAAAGCCTAAGCGTCCTACTTTTGAACTTCCTATTTTGTCGAAAAAACCTAGACCTGCTCGGTACAACAAGAAGAAGGTCTCCCAGAGAGAGTCCTCATTGTCTTGACCTCCATGGCCTCCTACTACTCCTTCTCCTAAGGCAATGAGTGGAAAGAGGCCCGCTATTGAGGCTCTTGAGTTGACTCCTCCTGTTGATCCCTTGCCTATTCCTCATACTCACGTGCAGGATACTATCCCTCCACTAGAAATGACAGTAGTGGAAATTCCTATGGTTGAGTAGGAGCCTCCTGTTCCTTTGCAACCTCCGACCTCCAACTCCAAGAGCCATAGAAACCACCTTGCGCACGAACACAAGCGTTGGTGAAAGGCTCTCCTAGCTGAGCAAGCCACCTCACAAAAGAAGGAGGAAGAAATGACTACCCCTGCTTTAGGGCCTCCTGCAGCGTCTTCTTCCTCCCTTCCTTTTGCTTCCCTTTAGTTTGGCTTTGTACTACTTCTGATTTCCATTGCGAGTATGAATGTGCCTAACCCTAAACAGGTATAGGTGTTTATTGCTCCTTCGATAGAGCTTCCTTTGTTGATGTCCATCCTGGATGTTCAGCCCCTCTCAAATCCCATGGATATGATTAATACTTTGGTTGTATCCGTTGCAGTTCTTTCCTCCTCTTCCTCTGCACCTCTAGCCTCATCCATGGGGAGTTCATATCCCTTGATGAAATAGGAGGCATAGGATGGTCCCTCTAGAAATGAAGGACGTAAGAGGAGTCTGCCTTCTTTGCATGGAGGCCTTGCATTGACTTGTTCTGTCCTAATAACAGAACCAGTCCCAGCTTCCCCTAAGTTTGTCATTGCTCCTGAGTCATTCGGTGATCTTAGTGGTGAACCTCAGGAAGGACCTATCCCATCCGCTGAAATTAGGCATGGTGCTCCCGTAGGGTGCATGTTTAAATTAGTGGATGAGGTCCCAACCTTGTCAATGATCTTCACAAAATTGTTGACCTTAGCTCCACAAGAGCTCGGTGAAGAAGACCTTGTTGGGGCTTCTTCCTTAGCCCTTGTTGTGGGAGGGCTGAATGCTCCTCCTCTTAACATCCTACCATTGTAGACTCATCCTCCTTCCCCTTATGATGATTTATATTAGGAAGTAGACAACCTCTTAGCCGATCAATGCAAGGAGGAGGCCCCTTTTTCTTGATCTTATGTGTGTGTGCATCTTCTGTGTTCCCCTATGCTCGTGCTATGTGTGCCTGGATGAACCTTGTCACCCTCGTTGGTGCTTGGATAGAGGCATGGTTTTTGTGTCATAAACCTTCCTCTATTTGTATCATCATTATTCCATGTTTGTGCTTGATTTTCATTAAATTGGGGATGATGCAAAGTGTTGGGGGCATTTAGGCTTCTCGTCCATGTTGACCCAATTTTTTTATTTTACTTTGTCTTCTCGTGCATTCTTCCCAATCTAGTTGGGGATTAATGATCTTTTTCCTTGCACCGTGGTTACCTATTATTTATATGAGCTTAGATAGATCTAAACCCACTAAACCAGATCCCCCTGTACCCTTTGTTTGTGTTTTCTCTCTTTTGGATTTCTTTAGGTTTTTCTCTTCTTTGCTTGAGTTATCCCTTTCATGTATGACAATGCCTTTATTTAACACTTCAATTTTTAGAAAATGCATTCATTTCTAATGAATCTTTTCTCAAAAATATTCACAATTTTTTCCTTATAATTGCATTCTCAACTTGGAACCCTAACGTAACATGTTTCCTTCATCACGGGTTCATAAAGAAAGGACTTGAAGACCTTCCTCCGAAGTGGGAACAACTTTAATCTTCCCCTCGCATGGGGGCATATCCTTCCTTTCAAATTCCTTGATGAACTAAACATCTTTCGAAAGGATTCCTTAATGAGGGATCACTTTGAGAAAATAAGAACATTATCTTTCAAACTGTGTGTCCCTTGAGTGGACCCCCCTTTCCTCATAGTAGGTTCCGAAGGGAGCCTCCTTTGAAAGTCATTTTCTTGAATGGATTCCTTCATGTCTAGCCTAGGGGTGGCCTGACTAGACTTATTTCATTCCCCTTTTCGCATCTAGTTCGGGGGCAACCTAACTAGACCCATCTCACATTTTTGCATCTAGCTTGGGGGTAGCCTGACTAGACCTCACCTTTCAAACAATGCATCCCTTGAGTGTAATCCTCTCCTTTTGAAGGGTTCCTGAAGGATCCCTTTGAAAGACTTATGAATCATCGACGATCTACATGACTATCTACTTATTTTCCTACTTGGCTACTTCTTGGCTCTACGCAGTCTGCTTCCTTTGGGTTTGCTCCATACTAGAGTTTTTTGGGGATACCTTTCTTCCAGGTCTGCAGGTCTGTAAGGCACTTTCTTGGTTTCCTTCATGTGAGAGATCTTGGAGGACACCTTCCTTATAGGTCTGCGGGCCTGTAAGGCGCTTACTTCATGGGGCTTCCTTCATGCGAGAGATCTTGGGGGTTGCCTCCTTGCAGGTCCACGGGCCTGTAAGATGCTTTGTTTTTCTAACTTCATAGTTCTGAGCAGCTATGAAGTCCTTTTCTTTCCCTACACCTTAAGGTTCACTAGATTGTGGTCTGCTTCCTCGATGATTTAGGTATACATTTCTAACCCTACTCTTTCTTGATCTACTTTACTGAGCACTCATCAGTATTCGTGCTTGCTAAAGTGGGGGAAAAATGTATAAGAGTGAATTTGCACCCCATGTGTAAATCCCCTTTTTTTCCTTTATCCACCTTAGAAAATCAAGTTCAGAGCATTAATTCCACCTAAGCCCACTACTTGCATCCCACTTGGCACCTATTTTGAACATGGGTGGAGGCGTTTTTGTCAGGAATTCCCACACGACATCCAAATGTCCACACAGTGTGATAATGTCCTTGTCAGATTCCTACGGCTGAACCTACAGAGGCATTACACTTCTCATTGGGAGTCAAGTTGTAATGCCCCCTTCAGTTGACCAACTTGAATATGGCTATTTCTCTTCATCTCTCCTTCATATTCACTCCTTCAACAAGTATTTAATCTTCTTCACAACTTAAAGCATTCAACTTCACACTTTTTTACATCCATTTCAAGCTTCAAGCAACATTTGTGCATTCCATAGTAGCCAAAGAAACATTCCATCATGTCGGTAGAGCAAGTTTGGGACCACACCATTGCAGCAGAGGCTTGAGTTCCTCTCATTTTCTCCCCCAAGAAGCCTTGAGTGCTTTTGGTGGAGGTGGTAAGCTTCCCTCTCCTCTCCTCTATTATTTAGTTGAGTTAGCACTATACTATATTGTAGTGCTTTTGTGCTCTTTATTGTATTGTTTCCTTTATCTCGTTTCCTTGGTTATCCATGGAGGTGGGAACACCTAAACAGGGGTCTGACTGAGGAAAATCCCTATACAACTACCCAACATTCTCCTCTATTTATGTGTCTAGGAGTACATGCTTCTCAAAGGATCAACTAGCAAACGAATTTCCTTGGTGATATTTTCCTTGCTCTCTTTACTCTTGTATATTTTCTTTACAATATTAGAGAGTATTTTGTTTACTTTATCACATCATTTTGGAACTTTAGTTAGTCAGCTGGGTCATTAGCTAGTTTTTATTGGTTTGACCTCATCTTCACTGTTTCTTGGTCGTATGGACACCAGTGCACTTTTGAGATGCCAACACACCGTGCTGATGTCCAGAGACTATGCTTTCGTCCTCAGATAGAGAGCTTCTTGAGGCGTAGTGTTAGACCTAAAAACTGGCTCGCCTAGCCCATTCCTATGTTTTGGGTCTGTAGAGTAACTAAGAGGCCTCATGGTCCTCATTACTCTCACCTTGCATTTCTAAACATTATACTTAGCTGAGGTAAGTTAGGGAAGCCTCTGACATCTTGACCCTCTATGACCTGGGGTCCCCCTCTCTTACATGAATATGTTGATCGTAAAGCAATGAATGGACAAGTGATAGTTGATTAGCTTGTTGATGCTCCAACAACTCAATAGATTATATGTTAGTATCCGATTTTCCTAATGAATCCATCTTCACAATAGAGACCTCTACAACACAGAAATTGTATTTCGATGGGCCTTATAAAAATCATGGTTTAGGAGTGGGTATCCTCGTCATCACACCATAAGGGGACTCAATACCTAAGTTATACAAAATAGTGTTCCCCTACACTAATAACATGGACGGATATGAAGCATTGCTAACAAGACCCTAAATGGATATCAAATGGAAAATCAAGAATCTTCTAATCTATGGTGACTCCCAATTGGTTATCCATCAGGTTAATGATGACTATGACAAAAAGGATGAAAAGTTCACACCCTACAAGAGAATGGTTGATAGTTTCAAGTAGTATTTTGATATCATTTTCTTTAGTCATATTCTAAGAATTTAGAACAAAGAAGCTAATGCAATGGCTACCATATGATATCTCTTGGATATACCTAACAATGTGCCACAGTATAAGTTCTTGGTGGAGCAACTGTTGATCCCTACATTTGATGTCATTGAATTTGAGATTGTGTGTGAAATTGTTGGTCTTGACTCTCCTTAGTACAAAGAATTTTATAATTACCTACATGACCAAATTATCCCTCCCAAATTATCCTCTAACCAATGCAAGAACTTTATTTGACAAGCCTCTAAATATGTCATCATTGATGACACCCTTTACCATCGTAGCCTAGATAGAACCCTCCTTAGATGTATCAATTTAGATGAATTACAAAAAAAATTACATGAGGTACATGACAGTATATATTGAAATCTCTACTGGTCCTACTATAGCCAAAAAGCTCATGCGAACAAGATACTAATGGCCTACTATAAAACGTGACACCTATCACTTTGTTAAGAAATTTTGACAATATTAGATACATGGAGATCTTATGCATGTGCCTACCTAGGAGTTGTTGTGTGGTCTCACAACATGCCCAAAGACTGTAATACTTGGGGACCCCAAGTGAAAACTAACGCTTATGGCAGGTGCTGGCTAGTTGGAAAGATCATTAGGAGTGGAAATCAAAAGAAATTTTCTTAAAAGAGTACTTTGTAATTCAAGTGTTATGAGTACTGGGTACCAGAAACTGGGAAGGCCAAAAGTGTAAAAGAGGTAACACAAGGTGTTGAGTAAAGTGTTCTAGTCTAGGAGAAAAGGTATGATAAATATGGAGATTCCAGTAAAATTCGAGGTTTGGGAAAATTATGGTAAAAGCCAAAGTAGTGGGTACAGCGTATCGAGTAACAATGCAAAGTAAAGTTTAAAAGTTTAATGTTATCTGAAAGGTCTAACAGTCCGGTAACATGACTAAAAGGAATAATTATGAGAGAATATATGATTCTTGGTTTCTAAAAGTGTGTTATTCATAATGGAATTTAAATGATGATTAATTAATAATGGTTTTATTTACATGATATTTTTATGAATTGAACCATAGATTTTTGTGTGTAGGGTGCTATGACTCTCTTGCTCAATTAGGGTTTTTCACCTAAAGGAGAGAGATAGAACCCAAACAAAATCTAAGTGGTTCACTCAAACTTATGCAATTACAATGAAAATATGCTTAAATAAAATGATCTAAATGCAAAGGAATGATAAAATGGATTGATTATTTATGTAAAACTTAAGAAATATGAAGTGTTTGAAAACACAATGTAGTATGCAAACATAAACTAAATGACCTAGAAATGAAGGTAAATTATCACAAAAATGAATGAAACTAAATGTGTGCACCTGAGAACTTGTTGGAGGCTAGAAATGGCTTTTGGAATGCTACTGATACTGGAATTTGGCCTATAGGGACTCATTTTCCATTCTGGGCGGATTAGTCCTAGTTCTGAGAAACTATCCTAGAACTTGTTTCAGACAAATGGGTATCCAAAACTGCAAAGAACACTTTTTAGGCCAAGAAATGGGACTCATTTGCCACTAATGGAAAATGAGTCCACTTTTGAATTTCTGAAAATACCAAAGTAGAAACAAAAGCCCTCGGTTTGCAAACACATAAGAGAAGAAGAAGAAATGTTGGATGTTAGGGCATGGAGGTTTTCCTTGCTCAAACCCCTTTTTACATAATTAAAAAAAAATGAGAAAAAAATATAATGAACCATGCAATAATGGAGTTAATACCTTGCCGTGATTTTTGATCTTGAATTTCTGCAACAAAGGATGAAGATTCTGCCCTTGAATGTCTGAAAAATGCTATCTTAATGACTTGGAATGATGAAACCCTAGCTTGCTTGACTTGAGGGAGAAGATAGATGATGAATGAATGATAAGAGTTATGAATTAGGGTTTAGAGACTTGATTTTATAGGAAAATCACCTTATTTTCCTGTTAATTGAATCCCCAAGGTCGACATGAAAAATAAAACTTAAATTCCAAAATTTCTCTCTCAAAACTCAAAAATAACCCAAATGGGATTGATTCACCACCCTGGGTGAATTAGTCCCACTTGGTAGGGACTCATTTTCCCAGATGAGTGAATTAGTTCTAGAGGGGTCCTTTTGACAGTTGGAATGTTGAGGAATGAGGAATATCAACTCTTATGTTGAATTCATCAGGTATTTGATCAAATTATGCCTCAGGATGCACAATATGGGGCAATAGGGGTCTATTAATGATGATGTAAAGGTCAATTAGGGCTTGGGACACAAAATCAAATGTGAAGTGTGATTAAATACACTTTACAACACTAAAATGAGTTCCACATAGCCTAGAAAGGCACAACATCCAATGTGAATATGCATGACACATTACAACACTAAATTAGAGTCAAATTTAGTTTACAAGCCTTCTAGATTGATGTGAAAAAGCAACCAAATATTTTTTACATTGTTGAATTAAGGCAAAATGGGTTTATCAAGTCTAGAGAGGTGTGAAAGTCTTTTACAACTCTTTACAACACCTTTACAAAACTTCAATAAATGCATTTGCAAGGGTCCAAGACCTAATGTGGATGTGTAAAACACCTCTCAATACTAAATCAAGGCCTTATTAAGTCCAATTTATCATCAATTATTCCCAAATCAAGCAAGTTGTCTTTTTTCTATGGTACATTTAGCCTCCAATTTAGTGAGAGGATGAACTTGCTTTAAACTCACACTAAAGTAGACATTCAAGAGAGATCTGAGTGTTCAGATGCAGATGACAAAGGATGAAAAAGATCAAGAAGGCAGTCAAGCCTCCAGGATCCAAGATCCTAAGTCAAACCATCAAGATACAAAATCATGCAATGGAAAGAACTAAAGGAAAGAAAAATGGGGTGGAAAATATGTGCTCACTCTAGGGCCACAAAACATTAGGTCGTCCGTAGGGCGAGTAATCCACAATATGCTCACTCTGGGGCCATGGAACATAAGGTCATCCATAGGGCGAGTTGTCCCAAAGAAGTGATTTAGTGAGAAATTCATGCCAGTGTGTCGGCTTCCCATTATACTAACCATACCAAAGTTATGCTCCTGATAACATTGATAATGCACCACAATATAATGCTTTTTGTAAATTTTTTTGAATATTTTGCTAAAGGGGATTTTTATTTGTTCATGTAAGGTCTTCTTCTTAGGGAGCATTGTTCCTAATGTATGGAAGAGAGGACAAGTCAGTGTGTTAGATCGTTATCCATGGGATGCCTCATTTGCATCAAGCCACTTTAGTTGATTGTACACTCTTGGAAGGCATAAACCCAATGACACCACCAAGACGAGGACACATCACAAGAAAAAGGAAAATCACACCATGAAATTTTCACAAAGATGTTGTCTATGTATGCCCCCACTTTAAAGTGGTTGCTACACCATTACTGTGAGAAATTGCTTTAAAGTAGAAGAGAGTATGAGAGCTTACTCGAAAATCCCTATGCCAAGTCATATGTTGTCGATAAGTTGCATCATGAAGAAAGGGAGTATGTCACAATTGAATCTATATTAAGACATGTCTTCCACATCCCAAGCTTGATCTTATACGTTCATGAAAGGTTAACGATTAGCGAAAAGAGACAACGGCAAGTGACATACGAGGATAAGGCTTTCTAACCATTTTCCCCCACTGAGTGTAGGACAAGGGTGAGCCTAAAATGGATGATGCTATGTTGCCCCTTGTGATAGATGTAAAACATGCAATAGTGAGTATGCTGTGTTCCTAAAACTATTGCATGGAAAGGAGCAATAACTAATGTTATTTATTTGGACAAGTAAACAAAGTTTTTTCTTGATACATATTTATCAATTTAGGATGTACCAAGGTTACAATTGTCTTGGAATAATCATGTGTGATATTATTGATATTGAAGGAAGGCTTGTGTGGTGGGATGATTTCTATGAAAGGAAAATCATGAAGATCATGATGTGGTTTTTGTGTTTGAGGCCCTATGGGGGTATGGAGACCTTGTTTGATAGCATCACATCCTTTCTCAGGTTGCTTCATAAGTCTTTTAGGTTTGAGGTTGGCCATGATTGTATACACTTTGTCATATAGGTGAGTAATGTCATTGTAACTTGGTTGGTACAAAACATTGTGCGTAGGTGGGTAAAGAATGAGGTTGGGCATATTGTGAGGGTACTTCTTGTGTAATGGTGGGTAAAGAATGATAGGATTCTTAAGTGTGTCCAAAATAACTTCAGCACACATAGGGGGATGATTAATGGTTGGATTTTCTTGAGTATCAATAGTGGTGATATGAGAAGAAGGATCTATTTTTTTGTCTTCTTTCTCTAAGGTATCATTCTTATATGCCATAATATCGACCCTAAGAGGATAGATTTTAGGAAAGTGACAAATAATAGGTTCATCACATGTCATAGTTGGATTTGGTAAGATAGCTTCATTGCTCATAGGAGAGGCATCAAGAGAAGGATAATTAGGAGTTTCATGGTTACCAATGATTGGAATTTTTTGTTCAAATAGATCTTCCCAAATGGTAGGGACATCAGGGAAGGGTGGAATAAGTTTTTCATGAGTTTCACCAATGATATCTTCTAACACTAAACTATCTTCTTCATGTGTAGAGAAAACATTAGGAGAAGAAAAGGGTTGATTGTTATGATTAGATAAATCTACATCTGCATGTCCTATAATGTCTTCTTGAGTAGGAGAGGTAGGATTTTTTTAGCTCTCAATCATATCCTCCACACAAATGTGTTTTTCTTGATTATTCACAATTTTATCCCTATTCACTAAAAGATTTTCACAAGTAGGGGAGGTGTTGGGAGATGAATGGGGACTGGGTAAGGTAGTGGAAATGATTTTAGTTTTGTGTGTCATAATATTGTTGTAAGGGGGAGGAGGAGGAAGAAAATAAAGACTTTCATGTTCTTCAACCATTGTGTCTTCTTTCATCAAGATACCTTCATCACCAATGGGAGAGATATCAGGAGAAGAACAATTATGATTATCATGATTATCGATGCTTGCATCTTCTTATGCCAAACCTTTAGTGGATGATCTAGGAGAGATGAATTCTTCAAAGGCTTCATCTAACATTGCAAATTCATCACTACTAAAGGGTTTGAATGATATGTTTCTCTAAGGTTAACCATGTTGTCATTTGTTTCTTTTGATGTTTGTAGTTTTTTGTTTTCATTGTTTGATGAAGCTGATCTAAGTGTACTAGGAACTAATGCTGAAAATGAAAATTGTAAAAATATATTGCTATCCACAATGGCCATGAATGTAAGCTATGATTATTTCTAATGATTGAAATGTAATAGAAGCTATGCAAACTTAAAATGCAATGTAAAGACATAGGATGAAATGCAACTTATTAGATTTCAAACAAACTAATTTACTGATGACACTATGCAATGATCTGAAAATGAAATGTTGTGAATGCAAATTTAAAATGAGGAAATGCATGAAATGGACCAATTTAAGCTAGATTTTGTAAATACAAAATTTTATAAATTGTGAACGTTTTGAGATGCAAAAATGCAACCTATATGCACTTTTACTAATGAAAAATTTGAAACCCTAGAATGCAACATAACTAATGCAAAATTCAATGCAAGCTAATTATAGGATGAGGATGGAATCCAAATTAGACAAGAAGATATTAAAAAAGTAGGTTCACCAAAATGAACCATAGATTTTTGTGTTTAGGGTGCTATGACTCTCTTGCTCAATTAGGGTTTTTCACCTAAAGGAGAGAGATAGACCCCAAACAAAATCTAGGATTTTCACTCAAACTAAAGCAAGTACAATGAAATTATGCTCAAATATTGTTGGAAATATGTGTCTCAATCCCACAGGCTGAAACCTATGAAAGATCCAAGTCGGTGTGAAATCCATATTGTCTGGCCGACTGGCAGTTTAGTAACCTTGTGGTTTGTACAGGTCACTGAGACAATGCTTCTGTCTTGTCGACTGGTGTTGTGCTGTGACTTGTGGCATTCGCTGTAACTCTCTACTTAGTGGAGATCTCTTACCGATTGTTGGTGTCTAAAGGTGATTGGGGAGATTTGTGGCGAAAGAAGTTTTCGAGGAGAGACTTGGATGTTCGGTATGTCTCATACCAGCAAGAGAAATCTCGCCGACTACTTTACCCTTGGAGTTTTTGGGGTAACACAGAGGCTTCGCTATGAACTCTTGGCGACATATGTTTGTCTCATCGATGCTCATCAGGGTAACATGGAAGCCTCGCTAAGAAGTCTTGCCGATGGTTGGTTCTCTCGCTGATAGGTATGAACATCGGTGTAATCTCCTGGCGATAGCAGTAAGTCTTGCCGACACTTTATGTTTGTTATTCGGTGTCTTCGGTGAAACTCCTACTGACTGAAGTCTTTAGTGAAAGGTGTGAAAATTCAGAGTAATGTCTCAGCAATAGCCTAAGTCTTGTCGACGAGTGTTCTTTTCGGTATGACTTGAAGGCTCGGTGTGATCTCTTAGCGAATGACGATAGTCTTGCTGATGGAAATGCTAACATCTATGTGACTTTGGAACTTCGATATGATGTCTCATCAAAAATGATGGTCTTGCCGAATACTGATAGAAGTGATGATCATTGGTATGAGGTCTTGGCAACAAGGTGAAGTCTGAGCGACAACTTTCTGAACTCGGTGTAACCTCTTGCCGATAGTGATGACTCTTGGTGATATCGACAGTCAAGTTTTGTGGCATCGAGGAGACATGGTTAGTGTCTCACCGACATGTGACACAGGTTGAATGCATTTGACTGAGTGATGACTATCCTATGTGGTTTTTCCTCGACCAATTAGGGAGCAGAATGGGAACTGCTAGCAGTTGAACTATTGCGGTCATTACTGAGAGGAAGTTCAACAGACCATGGGGCGTTATGGATATACTTAGAGATTGAAGATGGTGATCGGTTTGATGGTTGTATGGACAGTTGGATGAATAGTTGGATGAGTGATCAATGAATTTGATTTGAGAGTATTGAATCTTGAATGTTATGTACAAGGTTGATCAAGGATTATGCTGTTGTAAATTGACATCAGAGAGAGTGAAGCCTGTACTCTGTATGTAATTTGTTTACTGTAATACAAATGGGTTTTTTCTTGGTGTGGTGGGTTTTTCTCTCATAAGGGTTTTCCCACGTAAATCTAGTGTTCATCTGTGTATGATTATTTCACTATTTCTATTATTGCTTTGAAGTGCATCTTAATTGGACTGTAATTGAAAATTTAAAAGCACCTCTGCATTCTTGCCTAAGGTTTTGACATTAGGAGAGTTGTTTCCGCACCTTAGCTTTCCTTACAAACACAATGATCTAAATGAAAAGGAATGATAAAATGGATTGATTATTTATGCAAAACTTAAGAAATATGAAGTGTTTGAAAACATAGTGTAGTATGCAAACATAAACTAAATGTCTTAGAAATGAAGGTAAATTGTAACATAAATGAATGAAACCAAATGTGTGCACCTGAGAACTTGATGGAGTTTGGAAATGGCTTCTGGAATGCTACTAATGCTAGAAATTTGGCCTATAGGGTCTCATTCGCCATTCTGGGTGAATTAGTCCTAGTTCTAACAAACTGTCTCGGAACTTGTTTCAAACAAATGGGTATCCAAAACTACAAAGAACACTTTTTAGGCCATGAAATGGGACTCATTCACCACTAATGGCGAATGATTCCACTTTTGAATTTCTAAAAATATAAAAGTGGAAATAGAAGCCCTCGGTCTGCACTTGAGTTCCTGACAAGTGTTTGCTTTCAAAAATCTAATTTTTGGTACTGTAGGTGACCTTTCGTTGGTTTCTTGACTTGGTTAATAAGGAGATGACTTCAAAAAAATTTCAATATAATTTTCAATGATTTCTAAGTCTTCAAGATGCCTAAATCTACAAACACACAAGAGAATAAGAAGAAATGTTAGATTTTAGGGCATGGGTGTTTACCTTGGTCAAACCCCTTTCTAGGTAATTAAACCAAAATGAGAAAAGAATGTAATGAAGCATGAAATAATAGAGTTAATACCTTTCCATGATGTTTTATCTTGAATTTTTGCAACAAAGGATGAAGATTATGCCCTTGAATGTCTAAAAAATGCTATCTTAATGACTTGGAATGATGAAACCCTAGCTTGCTTAAATTGAGGGAGAAGATAGATGATGAATGAATGATAAGAGATATGAATTAGGGTTTAGGGACTTGATTTTATCGAAAATTCACCTTATTTTCTTGTTAATTGGATCCCCAAGGCCGACATGAAGAAAAATAAAACTTAAATTCCAAAATTTCCCACTCAAAACTCAAAAATGACCCAAATGGGACTGATTCACCACCCTAGGCGAATTAGTCTCACGTGGCAAGGACTCATTCACCCAAATGGGAGAATTATTCCTAGAGGGGTCCTTTTGATAGCTAGAATGTTGGGGAATGAGGAGTTTAAGTTCTTATGTTGATTTCATCAGGTATTTGATCAAATTATGCTTTAGGATGCACAATATGGGGAAATAGGGGCCTATTAATGATTATGTAAAGGTCAATTAGGGCTTGGGACACAAAATTCAATGTGAAAGTATGATTAAATACACTTTAGAACACTATAATGAGGTCCACATAGCCTAGAAAGGCACAACATCCAATGTGAATGTGCAAGACACATCACAACACTAGATTAGAATCAAATTTAGTTTACAATCCTTCTAGATTGATGTGAAAATGCAATTAAATATATTTTACATTGTTGAATTAAGGGAAAATGGGTTTATTAAGTCTAGAGAGGTGTGAAATTCTTTTACAACTCTTTACAACACCTTTACAAGACTTCAATAAATGCATTTTCAAGGGTCCAAGATCTAATGTGGATGTGTAAAACACCTCTCAACACTAAATCAAGGCCTTATTAAGTCTAATTTATCATCAATTATTCCCAAATCAAGCAAGTTTCCTTTTTTCTACGGTACATGAATGTTTTGAAAGGTATTTAATAGTTAGAATTGGTGATTGCAAGAGAAGTAGATTGCGATGCAAAGTTCAGGTATGGATGGTGAGGAAAATTTGGATCATGGATAGAATCATGTCCAAATCGGGCTATGCATTATGGGAAGTTATACGAAGGAGGAGCTTGGGTCCTCAGAATAACAGAAATCCTGGTATTATGAATGAGGTGAGAAAAAGTTCCAACCTCTAGTGTAACCCATTCCTGAGAGTAGAAAGCCTGAGGTAGAACTAGAATATATGAATATAATGATAAAGAAATCATTCTAAATAGATGGGAAAGTTCCTACTTACTATTTGGATTCAAGTTATTATCCTGGCGATAATAAGAAGATAAAATACTTAAAGGATATCAACATGCAGAAGAAGGTCAACCTCCATTGACTTCATTTGCAATTATTTTACCAGTTGTCATATTCCACGTGCCTTGATGTGATTCATCCCTTGGATTTCCTCTCATTTTTTTGTCTTATCTTCCTTGTATCTTGTTTCTATAAAATTCCGAGAGATATTTCTTTTTTAAGTTAAGTTTAGAATTTGTGGATGTTGGAAGATCCAAAACTTCTTTAAGTTTTGTTCCTTTTTCCTATTTTTTGAATCATTCCATATTAAAAACTTGTATGCACATAGAGCTTAATCAATATCGAAGCCAATTTGAAAGCTACCTATCTCATGAATCTTTTGTAGCTAGTTTATTCATTCAGTTGGACAAGACTGTATGTTGCACCATTTAAGGGTGCATACAAAACCTAATCGATGTCCAAACTAAACCCCCTTATTTAAAATCTCACACCATTCTATGCCTAGATGTGAAGCAATATTTTGAAGTATAGAGCAGTTTTCTTTGATTTGATTAATTCTTGGGGCATGCGTGGAGAATCCCTGGGAGAAATTTTATTTTTCAAGTATTTTGATGCTTTATTTTAGATTAGATGTTAAATTCTAAAAAAAATTGAAAAAAGAGATGAATGAATGGAAATATTATTGTAAATCTTTCATTTCCATGAAATTGTTGAATGCTTAAAGAAAAATCTACTTAAATGATAGCAAAGTTGTTTGATTTTCATGAAATATTATTGCAAATGTAATGATTTCATGAAGTTGTTTAATGATCAAACTGAAAATCTTCCATTTGATGTCCATGCTTCCTTTAAAAATTGAAGATAACCATATATCCCTCAAGATTAACAACAATATCACATCATACCTTGAAGCAAACCTAGTATGGTCAAGACCTAACTATCAAAGCCTTGGGATTAAGCTGAGTCAACCTTTCACCTTTCCTAGGACCTCTTAGGTTGCCTTGGTTCAGCCTTTCAAGTAAAGATAGGTTCTTCACGGTTTTCCTATGAGGATTTTTTCTACACAGTTTTTGCAACTAACATCATGATCAACAGGAACTAGCACTAGAAGGAGGGCCCACATCTTTCCTTCCAGGTTTTTTTTAGGAATCTATATCGGTTCCGAGTTTGAAAAGTAGCTTGTAAGAAAAAAGTCTATGTAAGCTAGTATTTTGAAAATGGAACTTGAGAAACTCTAGGGAATCCTTAATCGGAGATTACATCCTTTGAGTTTGTTCACCTTTGGTAGAGTCACCAAGTGTAGAATTCATGATACAATTGATCACGGTGAACTTGATTGTGAATTTTTTTTTAACTGGGGTAAGTTTGGCCATGCATAGAGTGATTCTATTAATGGAAGAGGTTTTAACCGCTAAAAGAAAGGAACCGTTAATGAGAAAAAATTTGAATTCTGAAAAGGAGTAAACCCCAGTAGAACTAGAAATGTTAAAAATTTAATTGATACATCAAAATAGTTTCTTAACTAGAATTGTTATGAAGAAAATCCTTAGGTTTTGCATGAAGATAGGAGAGAATGTCGAGACTCAAAAATATTGCACCAAAAAAAAGGAAACAACAACGATGAGTCATCATTCTTTTCACATGTGGAAAATGTTAGTGAGAGGAAAGAGTGGGAAAGTCAAGCGAAAGATGCGTGTTTTTTATTCCAAACTAAAAATTCACTAATTAAAAAGGGAAAATTTCTTGATTTCATGCAAGATACAAAGTATCAAGTTTTTACTTTCTCTTTCTCTAATAACAATATAAATTGTACTATTTCTTTGTCTAACAAAGTTCAAAGTGAAAATAGGTCCGAAGACTTAAAAAATTTTGGAGAAGAGGAAAATTAAGAAATGGACACAGCCATTCATGGAGCCGAATAGAGTAAAGAAGAAAACCATGAACTAGGACTGAAGAAGGTAGAGTATTGAGGAATCAACAAAAGTGTGTGCAATTGACCTTTAATGAGCTTGTTTTCATACATATAAGCTAATTTATTGGTAAGTACACCTTTGAATTTACATTTGTTAAATGTAGAGAATTTAAGATAATTCATTGTTACAGTAGGAGGTTTAAAATTTATTCCAATTAATATAAAGATAAACCTATTGTAATTCACACAAAAAGAACAATGAAGATAGTTATTGAGCTTAAAATAAATTGCTTAGTTAGGGTTAGTCATTTGTTAGGGTAAATTTTAGTTAGTTAGGGTTAGTTTTCTTTTGTTTTTGTTTGTTTCTTTTCTTTTCTTTCTTTTCTGGTTTTCCCTTCGTGTTCACAAATTTTGCTTAACTTATCATACACATGAGAGTAAATTGAAATATTCTGCAACATTATGCTATGAAATTTGAGAAAATAAAACCATACACAGTAAATACAAACTTTTAAAATGTAAGATAAAGCTAAACATATATTTTTGTGTGTGTGTGTGTGTGTGTGTGTGTGTGTATTACGTATATACATGGAAGTACCAAAATTCTCGTTGTAAAAAGTGAAAAAAGTGCAAAAGAGGGAGTTGAGCTATAGAAGGGTGGTTGGTTAGTCAATTTGGGATGCCTCATCTACCAGGGCCAAATATCCTAAGTAGGAAATTTCCTAGTGAACTTCAAAGTCAGGGGTATGGAGGTTAGTCAAGAATGACCAGAGTAGAACTACTTCCCCGTGTTCCAATAATCGAGGAATATCATCCTCAAAAGGGATTCCAATGGCCGGGTGTGCAATAGACATAACAATATCCAGATTCCCCAAATATTAGGCTGCACTATCATATTAACAACCCAACGAACATCTTCAATAGAAATCTTGAGGTCCAGGAGCGACACTACAAATCGTGAGGCCAAGTCTGAATTCAGTTGATTGTATGCTCTAGTAGATTCCATAAAATTTTCCCCAAGGACTAAGCACAAGTTTCGTATAGTGAAACTGGGAGTCCAAATGAAGAAAATTGGAGTATCCATAACTTGGAAGCAAGGAAGCACTGGTAGAGCAGAAATACAAGATGATAATTGAAAGAGAAAAGCAAAGGTGTGAGAAATTTGTGAGACTTGTGCAAAATTTAGAGAAAGCCGTGAGGAAGTTGCGAGACATAGTTGCCTAGAATTGGTAATAATTGAGGTGGCAATCAGATGAATTTATCCAAACCAAAATGTTAAATCAAATTAATTCTCACAGAATTGGTAATAGGTTGCTTCAAAATGGGCCAGTACAAAGATTGTGAATCAAGAAAATTGAAGATTTCAAAATTAATGGTGGTCATTTCATTATGTTTTATTAAGCCGTATTAATCATGAAGGTGCCCATGTGTGCAATGCAGAAAGGAAAATGAAGCCAGTAAGGATGCAAGCGTCATTAGCTAGAAAATTTGAAAGAAATCATACATGTGCATTGAAGCGTGAGAATTTAATGCAAAATATTGCGATCAGATTTAAGTGTCATCATGACAATTTTGATACATTAATGCATTCAACACCATCAAATTGGAGTTGCTAGCCAAGTATTTAGTAGTTTCCATAAAAATTGAAGTGGAAGGGTGGTAACTAATGGTTCTAAATTTAGATTTAAATTCGGTGATTAAATTTTTTGCTGCTAAATTTTAATTCATGCATATCTTCTAACATATAGCTAGTTGCAGTTAGCTAGGATTTGGCATAAGAGTGGTAAAATTTAGCCGGAAATACATACCAACAGGGAATAATCAAAATGATTTTATGGGAAGTAGTAAAACGATGAAGGGAT
Source organism: Sequoia sempervirens (assembly GCA_007258455.2). NCBI lineage: Eukaryota > Viridiplantae > Streptophyta > Pinopsida > Cupressales > Cupressaceae > Sequoia > Sequoia sempervirens. Next base: position 28,380 of record VDFB02095470.1, on the reverse strand, counting down.
TTGCATTGAATGAAAAATAAAAAGGTAACCTTCGCTACCACTATAATTCCCAACCTAATAGCGAGCTTCATTGCCTGCAAGTTGAAATGAGCTATCAATGAATATCAAAAAAAGAAATGAAATATCAATGAAATATCAAAAGAGATATATATATATATAAAATCAACTCTTTAAGCTATCCAAATATCTCTACTTGGGCTATAGACACTTGGATGACAGTAGAGCTATGTTTGGGAGAATTATGGAGATAATCTTTCTAGGGCTATGGACGCTTGACTGGCAACAAGGCTCTATCCACAGTTGGCTTTGGCCGATTACCAAAATATGTAGTTCAATGTCAATGAAATAATTTTTTTTACTGAGTTCCAGAAACTAGAATTAATCAGAGCACACACTGATATTTCCAGAGAAATTTTATTATTTTATGTCAGAATCTATGTAAAGGTAAACAGTTATTATTTTAAAATATGCATAGATTATAATTTACGACTAGTGATTTAATCTCAAGTTTTGGTTTAAATTTGGTTTTATTGGTTGCAAGTTGTTATGTTGTCTCACAACACACCCCAAGACTGTAAGACTTGGGGACCCCAAGTGAAAAATAATGCTTATGGCAAGTGTTGGCTAGTTGGAAAAATCATCGAGAGTGGAAAGCAGAAGATATTTTCTTAAAAGAGTACTTCGTAATTCAAGTGTTTCAGGTATTGAGTACTAAGAACTGGGAAGGAAAGAAGTGTAAAAGAGGTAACACAAGGTGTTGAGTAAAGTGTTCAGGTCTGGGAACAAAGGTCCGGAAAATATGGAGATTTTGATAAAATCTGAGATCCAGGAAAATTATGGTAAAATCTGAAGTAGCGGGTACCGAGTATTGGGTAACAATGCAAAGTAAAGTTTAAAAGTTTAATGTTATCTGAAAGGTTCGACAGTTTGGTAACTTGGCTAAAAGGAATAATTACGCGAGAATATATGATTCTTGGTCTCTAAAAGCACGTTATTTATAATGTATTTTAAATGATGATTAATTAATAATGGTTTAATTTACATGAGATTTTTATAAATGTTTTAGAATGAATTTAATAGTTGGAATTGGTGATTGCAGGAGAAGCAGATTGCAATGCAAAGTTTGAGTATGGAAAATCCAAAAAATTTGGATCATGGATAGAATCATATCTAGATCAGTCTATGCATTCTGAGAAATTATGCAAAGGAGGAGCTTGGGTCGTCGGAATACTAGAAGTCCTGGTATTATGAATGAGGCGAGAAAAAGTGCCAACCTCCGGTGTAACCCATTCTAGAGAGTAGAAAGCCCGAGGTAGAACTAGAATATAGGAAAAAAATGATAAAGCAATCATTTTGAATATATGGGAAAGTTCCTACATACTATTTGGATTCAAGTTATTATCCTGGCAATAATAAGCAAATAAAAGACCTGAAGGATATCAATGTGTAGATGAAGGTCAACCTCTATTGAATTCATTTGCAACTCACTTGCCAACTGTCATATTCCACATGCCTTGATGTGATTCATCCCTTGGATTTCCTCTCATGTATTTGCCTTATCTTCCCTGTGTATTGCTTCTATAAAAGGTTGGGAGATATTTCTTTTTAAGTTAAGTTCAAAATTTGTGGATGTCACAAGAGCCAAAACTTCTTTAATTTTTTTTCTTTTTTCCTTTTTTTTAATCATTCCAAATTAAAAAATTGTATGCATATAGAGCTTAATCAATATTGAAGCTAATTTGAAAGCTACATATCTCATGAATCTTTTATAGCTGGTTTATTCGTTCAGCCGAAAAAGACTATATGCTACGTCATTTAAGGGTGCATACAAAACCTACTCAGTGTCGAAACTAAACCCCCTTCTTTAAAAGCTCGCACCATTCTATGCCTAGCTATGAAGCAATCTGGTGAAGTATAGAGCAGTTTACTTTTATTTGATTAATTCTTGGGGCATGCATGGAGAATACCCAGGAGCAATTTTATTTTTCAAGTATTTTGATGCTTTATTTTAGATTAGATGGTAAATTCTGAAAATGTTCCAAAAAAGAGATGAATGAATGGAAATATTATTGCAAATCTTTCATTTCCATGAAATTTTTGAATGCTTAAAACTAAATCTACTTAAGTGATAGCAAAGTTATTTTATTTTCATGAAATATTATTGCAAATTTAATGATTTCATGAAGTTGTTTAATGATCAAAATGAAAATCTTCCATTTGATGTCTATGATTCCTTTAAAAACTAGATATAACCATATACCCCTCGAGATTAACAGTAATATCACTTCATACCCTGAAGTGAACCAGGTATGGTCAAGACCTGACTACTAGAGCCTTGGGATTAAGCTGAGTCAACCTTTCCCCTTTCCTAGAACATTTTAGGTTTCCCTGGTTCAATCTTTCAAGTAAAGATAGGTTCTTCACGGTTTTCCTGTGAGGATTTTATTTGCACTATTGCTGCAACTAACATCATGATCAACAATGTTGTAGGAGTTAATGGAAGATAGTTTGTTGATGGGAAGGTGATGTCAGGTGGGTCCTTTACTATAGGTAAGCATAGTGGGTCCCCTTTAGTGGCTAATGAATTTTTTGGTGGAAAAGGGGCTTCGAATATTGTATGTCCAATGCACTCCTCGGTGTCCTATGAAAAGGAGAATCCCAGGACTGAAAATTCTGGGCCTAGCCTATCATCTGTTGGTTGTGATGGGACTTCTAATGTTGAGGGTCTTGGGATTGATAAGACTAAGAATGACTTCCTGTCGAGTTCTTCTCTTAAGTGGATAAATATGCTTGGGGCTAAGCCTAAAGGTAAAATTACTTCTCCTCCTGTACCGTTTATTGCTAATGCGAAGAATGGAGAGTACTCTATTTTCGTCCTGAACTGTATTGTTGATAAAAGCATGTCTAATATGGATATGGCTTTGTTGGGTAAATTTTTTGGTCCCTGACCTCATATTGAGTTGGTGCAAAAGTTTTCTTTAAATTAGTGGAAACCTAAGGGACAAATTGATGTGGATTCTATGGCCAAAGTTTCTTTTCATTTACTTTCAACTGTGAAGATGATCTAGTTACAACACTAACGGGTGGTCCATGGTTTATTGGAAAGTCCTCTCTTATTCTTAAAAGGTGGGAACCAGGTTTCAACCCGAACTTGTGCTCATTTTTGGCTACTCCAATCTGGGTTTGACTTACTAGTCTCCCAATGGAATTTTGGGATGAGGAAGTGTTTAAAGGGATATCAAGCACTTTTGGCTTTCTGTTGTCGATTGACCAAATGACGGCCTCTAGGAAGCAATTGGTTTATGCTAGATTTTGTGTAAATGTGGAGTAATCAGTTGATTTGCCTGATGTAATAAATATTAACTCTAAATTTAGGGTTTGGGAGCAAGCGGTTGAATTCGAGTCGAACCCCTTTGATTTCTTCCACTTTAACAAAGATGGACACTGGGCAAAAAAATGTCCTCTCAAAGTGTTGAAGTAGATGACTACACAATGGAGAGAGAAGGAGAAGGCTCTTGAACAAGATGTGGAGTTGTTGTAAAAAGGGGATAATGTGGAGGTCAAACCTGTGGAAATGGGTCTGGTAGTGGTTGGCAAGGTTGTTATTCCTGAAGGCCAGGTGAACTTGGGAGAGTTGAATCAGGTTCTGGTGCAGGGAGGCAAGGATGAGTCCTCCCTGTTCATGATTATATGGAGACTATGGATGTAGTAAGGAGTGAGGTTATGGAGGATGATAAGGCATCTGTGAATGATGGGATAAGGACCCCTCCTTCGGGGGTGATTCAAGTGCAAGATGATGGTTCAAATGTTGAGGGATTGGAGGTTTTTCCTGAAGCTAAGCACATTTGGGAGCCTAAGGATCTGGAAAACCTTGCTTTCATTCTAGTTTGTGGGTGCAACAGGAAAAAACACTCTCCCTCATCAAGAGTAGTGACAAGGAATAGGAAAAGGTCAAATTGTGGGTCTGAGCCACATGGTAGAGGTCACCCTCCTACTAATGTTGCTAGGGAAAAGGAGATCCGAATGGATATTTCTAATGGTATGTAGAGAACTCTGCTATATATGTGCTCTAAGAGAACTTCCAACAAGTTATTATGAAGATCATTTCCTGGAATATGAGGGGGTTAAATCACCCTCATAAGCATGATCTTCTTGCTAATCTGGTAAGAGATCGTCGCATTGATATTTTGTTAAATCAAGAAACTAAAATGGGTTTGGATAAATTATCTACTTGTTAAATAATAAGCTTTTTAAGGATTGTGGGATGCACTGTTAATGATGCGGTGGGTACTTCAGGAGGGATTGTGACTTTTTGGAATCTTAGGGTGCTTCAGGGGGTTGAGGTTTTCAATGATTGCAATCATGTGGCTACTTCCTTTAATCATTTGTGTGATAAGTTCTCTTGGACTCTATCTAACATATATTCTCTAAATTGTAAGAGTGCTAGAAAAATATTATGGGAGAATCTTGGCTCCTTTAAAGTCATGAACGATGTTGATAATTGGTTGGTTATGGGGGATTTTAATACTCCCCTACATGATGTTGACAAGTTGGGTGGTTCACAGGTGGTGAATGATAGTAGATATGATCTTATGCATTTTATTAATGATTCAACTCTTCTTGATTTGGATATGAAAGGTGCTTCTTTCACATGGTCAAATCAGAGAGTGGGAAATGCCCTTATCTAGGTCAAGATGGACCGTGCTCTTATCACCCTGGAGTGGATGGTTCATTATTGCTGCTCGCTTTCTGCTTTAACTAGATTGGGATCGGATCACTTTCACCTAGATTTTTCAGTGGATCTACTAGGTGGCAAGAAAAACTTTCCGTTTAGATTTGAGAAAATGTGGATGTGTCATCCTGACCTAGGTAATTTGGTTAATGACTAGTGGAACATTCATGTGCATGGTTCAGCTATGTTTAGAGCTGCTAAAAATCTTGCTAATGTCAAGGATAATGTTAGAAAGTGGAACCACACTTCCTTTGGTCATCTTTATATGGAGAAAGAGGGAGTGTCTAAGGAGCTTTAGGTTGTGCAACAATCTATCTGATTGTCTGGGTATGACCAGGCCTTGATTCAAAAAGAAAACATTCGTCTTTCCAAATTGCATAATATTGTTGTGAAGGAGGAGTTCTGGAAGCAATGGTTGAGGATAATGTGGCTGAAAAGTGGGGACAAGAATACTAAGTTTTTTTGCCATTCTACTCTTAAATACAAAGCTACTAATTGTATTAAATTGATCAATTTCAATAATCAAGTTTTGGAGAACAATGTTGATTTGAAGTTTGTTGCTTCCTCCTATTTCTCTCAGCTACTTTTGGTGGAGGGGGAGCTTGATTTGACCTGTCAAGAGGCTATTCTAAGGGATATCCCTCAGATCCTAGATGATGATATTAATGGACAGTTGGTTTGTATTCCTTCTGCGGATGAAATTCAAAGTGTTGTTTTCTCTTTTGAAGGAAATAAGGCGTCAGGACCGGATGGCTTTCCTATGTTCTTTTTTAAGTCCTTCTGGGAAATTGTTGCTAAGGATGTTGTTGTGGCTACTAAGGAGTTTTTTAGATATGTCTCTCTTCTAAAGGAATTGAACTCTTATTTTATTGTTTTGGTTCCTAAGAAGCCTGGTGCTTCTTATTTTGATGAGTTTCATTCCATCAACTTATGTAACTCGGTTTATAAGATCTTCTCCAAGGTTCTGGCAGTTAGGTTGCAAATAATTATGCCTCTTATTGTTAATAAGCATGTTGGTTTTATTCTGAAGCTTGACTTACTTAAAGCTTATGATAGAGTTGACTGGGGATTTCTAAGATTTTAGCTTCTTTTGGTTTTGGGGAGAAAGTGGTGGCTCTTGTGCTTCAACTTATTTCTTCTCCACAGTTCTTTGTCCTCATCAATGGGTCCCCTTCCCCTCTCTTTGACTGCTCTATGGGTCTGAGGAAAGGGGACCCTATATCCCATTTTCTATTCATTATCATGGTGGAATCCTTGGGTCATCTCATCCATAGATTTATTAATATTGGGGTTATGTTTGGGTTAGCCCCCTCTTCCAATAACCTTATTTGCTCTCATCAACAATTTTTGGATGATTCTCTTATGCTTGGACAATCATCCATTAAGGAGGCTAAGGCTTTAAAGACTATTTTACATATGTACGAGGCTACTTTGGGGTAGAAGGTTAGCTTACCTAAGAGTGTTATTTTCTTTTTTAACACTCTGATCCAAAGACAGACTAAAATTGCTAGAATTTTGTAGTGTCAAATTGGGGAACTTCCTACTTCCTATTTGGGTCTTCCCTTGTGCTCTAAGGTTCTTGATTCTTTTTGGTGGGGTATGATTGATAAATTCAATTCTAAATTGGTTGGCTAGAAGGGTGCGCTATTGAGCCAAGCCAGGAAAGTTTAGCTAATTAAGTCTACTTTTTCATAATCTTTATGTTTATGCTCTTAGTCTTTTCCTTATTCCTAGGAAATTTGTGGATACTTTGGAAGGAATTTAGAAACATTTCCTTTGGTCTAGGGTTGAGGATAAGAGAAGAATTCATTTGGTTGCTTGGGATGTTGTATTCAGACCCAAAAAAGTTAGTGGGCTCGAAATCCAGTTGTGGAACCTTATGATGGATAAGAGTGAATCGACAAAAATTTCTTAGAGAAAATACTTACATGGTGCTGATGGTATAAGGGGGTTCTTATCTCAAGACTTTAATCCCCCGTCTAGCTCTGATCTTTGGAATTATATGGTAAAGGCCCGAAAGCTTGTGGAAAAGGGTCTCTTTTGGAAAATGGGAGATGGTAGAAATATTTTGTTCTAGGATGATAGCTTGTTTGGCAACATGCCTCTTAAAGATGAGCCTTGGGCTCAACCATTCATGGATCTATGTGTGTGGTGGTTTGGCAGATTTGTTGCTGATTATATTGAGGGATGTTGTTGGAAGAAGTTGCATGAAGTGGACCCTGGACTGGAGGTTCTTTTTAATGCCATTTCTTTGGTTCATATTCCTTCTTTCCCTTCTCCTAATAAGTTTTTTTGGAAGCCTTCCTCTAATGGTAACTTCTTTGTTGCTTCAACTTTTCATTTTAATAAATCCTTTGTTGGCCCTACTCCTTTATGGGCTTTAGTTTGGTCCTTTGGATTGATTCTTAAGGTTAATGTTTTCTTCTGGCTCTTTTTCTAGAATAAAATATTAACTACTGATAACTTGGTCAAAACAGGTTTTGTGATGCCTAACAAGTGTTTTCTATGTGAAGGAAGTCAAAAATTCTTGTCATATGCTAATTGGTTGCAAATATGTTAGAATGGTGTGGGCCCATGTGCTCTCTCTTTGGAACTTAAGTTGGGTGTTTCCTGGTTCTATTAAGGAGTTGTGGTCTTAATGGGTTGGCCCCACATCCAATCCTATTCTTATGATTATGTGGTCTCTTTCTCTTCCTCACATTGTTTGGGGTGTTTGTCTTGAGCATAAAAATAATATTTTTAGGAATTCTTCCCTCCTTGCTATCTCCGTGGCTTACAAAATATGTGCGACTATTAGACAAAATTTTCTTTCTGGGATCACTTCTCACAATGGGCCGAAGATTAATCTTAGCCCTTATGATATCTCTATTACTCAAAGGTGGAAGTTTCCATGTGATATTTCCCTCCTGGTGACTAAAGGGAAAACTTATAGAGAAGATGTTGTATGGAAAGCTCCTCCGGATGGCTGGGTGAAGGTTAATTTTGATGGAGTTTCTAAAGGGAATCTGAGACCTGCAGGTTGTGGGGGAGTGATCATAAATTATAATGGTAGCCTTGTCCCTGTTGTGGTGCTCCCTTTGGGAATCCAAACAAACCACTATGCAAAAGAAGCTGCAGCCTATCATGGTCTTAAGTTGGCACAAATCAAAGGCTATAGGAAAGTTTGGTTGGAGGGTGATTCTTTGAATATCATTAATAATTTGAAAAATTGTGTTCCCCCTTCTTGGACTATTGATTCTTTGATAAGGGATGCCATTGATATTCTAAAATCTTTTGATGATTATTACATCTCTCACAATTTGAGAGAGGGTAATGGGCTTGCAAACATCTTCGCTAATATTGGAGTTAGAGAGGTTAGGGAATGGGGTTTAAATGACCCTCTCCCTATAGAGGCAATAGCTACTATTAAATATGATGGCCAATTTTAATTTTCTTAAATTTTCATTATGGTTGGTGGCATGCATGTCTTCCTTCACGTGGTCAATTATTATGTGAAAGGATGGTAAGCCAGATTTGAATCAAGTGAATGGTACGGGAGTTGGACGCCATAGGAAACGAAACTCTATACTATTAATTATCCTCTGCCTCATTTTTTTTGTCACATAGATTCTGGGCACTCATAGCATTGTCTTCCAAAATTTTCCTTTCACTAAGTTTAGAGTTCTCAAGCCATTTCCTTCTGCTATCTTTGTTGATATGGGTGGAGATAGAAATCACATAAAACCCTTCTCATGCAAAGCTTCCAAGAAGAAGAAGTAGGAAATTACATGGAAATAATCCTTAGGTTACGGTGCTTTTTGCAAAAGGATGGAATGATAGGGTGTTGAAGCTATATGGAACAAAGTTTTATGTCAATGGAGAATTTATAGCTAAGATTACTAGTTTGGTCATGGATGGTATGAAAGTTTTTAGAGACAAAAAGTAGTCGCAGACCGCTATAAAAATCTTCTTCAAGGGAGATGAGGCTAAGGATTTGAGGACTGTGAGAAGTGGAGGCTACCAGAGAAGCTCTATTAAGGTGTTATGGGGAGATGTTGTAGAAGAGCTAATACATTTTATTTCCTTGGAAGGATGCTTCTTTGCGGTAAATTCTTACCACTTCATCTTGCTAATCACTTCCATCATAAGAAAAGGATTTACTTTCCCTATTACCTCCTAATGTCTCTAGATTTGGGTCTTAAGGATCATAAGAAAAACCCTAAAAATCTCATTTTGCATGTGGGGTTAATCTTTCTTATTTTATATTATGCAAAGTCCTTTGAGGTGGCTAAACCATTTGCTACCCTGACATGTAAACAACCTAATCCTGTGGAGGAGTATGAGACTGCCTATGAAGAGGAACCAACCAGGAAAAAAATGAAGAAAAGGAAACTTATTTTGGAAAAAGAGTCAGATTCAGAGGAGGATGTGGACATGGTGTCAGATTCACTTGCTTCTTTGGAGGTGTGTCCTCAATCCCCTACCATCGGAAAGATGAAAAAAGTGGAGCCATGTGCTAGTGAGGGCTATGTGACTTGTTGTGATGAGGTGGATTCTAATTTGCTAAGTAGGGGTGTGATGGAGAAGAATGTTTTGTATGGCGAGGCTTCTTCGCCACCCCCTATTACAAAGCAGAAGGAGCTGGAGGAGGGAAGTAGGAAGAAATGGGTTTTGAGGTCTGTGAGTCAATTATTGGAGAGGGGCTTTCCTCTCACTATAGTAGGTGGTATTGATGCTGATGACTCTCTGAGTGTTAAGTTGGACTTGCAACAAAAATTTAAGTTTGGGGTTGTTGGTGTTGTTGTGGATACCTAGGATGTGGATTTGGAGAGGCTAAAGAAGAGAAAGGTTGTGGCAGAGGAGATTGCGAGCTCCATTTGCAAAATCAAAACTTCGATTGCTGCTGGGAAAGGTAAGGTTATCTTTGTTGGTCAGGATAGGGTTAGCTCCTCTGAGGAGGAAGATACTTTGGGGAAAGGGGATTTTAAAATTGATAGAGAAAAAATGTCTAATATGCTGGGAACTGCTCGTGAGGGCTCCATTGTTCTGTTCAAACTATTTAAATGGTTTTTTCATGAACTCAATAAAACTAATGCCAAAGTCAGGGGTGTGGTGAGTAAGGTTGAGGAGTCCTCTATCCAAAATTAGATAGATGAATTGTTTGACTCCTTAAACACTGTGGCGGATATTGTGGCGAAGGAAACTCTTAAGATAAAACAAAATATGGAAGGTAGAATCCTCACCCTTGAGGATCAAATGGAGAAAATTTGGGCTACTATGATAAGGGGTGGGGAGGTGTCTAAATTTGTTAGTAAATTTGAATTTTTTTTTTTGTGATTTCTCTTGTGGTTAGTGCCAAGAAGCGTAAATAAAGTGCTCATGTTGAAGAGATCGGTGTTGCTAGTAAGCTGATGGAGGAGGAGGGTGTTGTTGATAAGGGTGGAGAGAAGGGTATTGTTTTGATTACTGAGGTGAATACAGATGGTCCTGGTGTTAGGACTAGAAACAAGACTAAAGCTCAGGTTGAGGCTTCTAGTAAAGAAATGCCCGATGTTTTGGATGAAGCTCAGAAGGCTATGACAAGTGACATGGAGGCAGCAGATATTTTGAAAAATATGTAGTGCTGTTGGTTGGGGTCCTCCTTTTTGGATGACTTTTTATTGTTGGGTCATTGTTGTTGGGCTGATTTATGTTTAGTGTTTTCTAAAGTTTCAGCTGCTTTCTTTTGTAAAGGGTTCTAGGCCCCTTCAAAACCTGTATTTTACCTCTAATCAAAAACATCGTGATCAACAAGAGCTTCATCCAATTATCTCACCAGGGCCATTCTCTTAGTGGGGACTCAACCTCGTGGGAAAGATACACCATACCTGTACCAATGGTCATAAATTCATCCTTACTGCAACTAAATACTTCACAAAATGGATCAAAGTCATTCCAATGACCTACATTATCAAAAATAAAATATCCAAATTTATCCTCAATTTTATCATGTCTATATGTTGTTCCCCAATCCATGGTTACAGATAATGTTTGTCCTTTCAAAAATTAAAATGTTTGTGAATTGTACGAGATATTCCATATCCATCATCACTTCTTTACTCCATACTATCCTCAAGGTAATGGTCAAGCTGAAGTTTCCAATAAAAATATCCTTAAAATCTTAAAGAAGACCATTGATGATGTTGGCCGTGACTGGCATATCTAACTTAACATAGCATTATGGGCCTATCACACTAGCATAAGATGTTCAAGATGTTCAATTTTTTAAGCCCAATTGAAGTGTTTCAAAGCAATAAAATGTATTTTGAGTGTTTCTCTTGCACCCTAGATCGCACGAAGCCAAGGGGAGAGGATACGCACTCAAAAGACAATCACACAAATCAAACACTTGTTCGTTTTATACCCTTCAAAGCAATTGTGAATTCGTTTTAAGCACCAAAATGAAGTGTGAGGATTGCTTGTTCAATTTTTAACCCAAAACAAAATCTAGTAAGTGTGTCCTAAGGTTCGTTTTAAGCCCTTTGCAATGAAAATTAAATTGTTCGTTTTAGCCCCAAATGAAAACTAGTGTTCTAAAACAAAAAGGAAAACAATTTCGTGAAGTAGTGTTGATCAAACACTAAAGTGTTTAAAAACACATTGTGTTTTCAAAAAAAAGAATTTCCCCTCCTTGGTTTTCATTTGATAGCCTTCTCTTTTCTGCTTTGCACCTTTTCGCCTTCACTTTTCCTTCGTTTGTACCTCCTTCGCTTTTCCTTTGTTCGCTTTTGTACCTATTCCATAAAAGGAAAGCATGTAAAGGTAAAAGATATTAAATTAACTGCATTTCAATCATTAATTTAAAATGGAAGAATGAAACAAATATTCAATGATTTAAAATGGGGAAAAGTGTAATCCAATATTAAATTTAATCATTGGTTTCGAAAAGAGTTATTTTCAAATAATAAAGACTCAATGCCTTTTTAGGTTAATAATGAATCACCACCCTTTCACCCTATTAAAATCTTTAGGTAAAAGAAGAAAGTTTGTTCAAAAACCAATGTAAACAAATAACTTTATTAAGTAAAGATTTCGGTCCTTTTGTTATGATAACACCTTGGTCTTCTTTAACTAAACCTGCAAAATTAGTTTGAACATTAATGTTAATAATAAGAAGACTTTCCTATTCAGCTCAGCTAATCCCAAGGACAAAAACAACAACATGAAAAACCAGTATATCAAAATGAAGTGAAAGTTTATCAAACAAGGGACCTAATTTCTGCGCACTTTAAGGGAGATCTCTGTTAAGTAGTTCAGATTTGTTAGTATACGTATGGTTTGGAATATATAGAAAGCACACTTCTTTTTTTTTCTTTTCTCTGTGCTGCATATGTCTGATGTATTGTCGATGTGTCTTTAGAACTTCTAGCATGTACTCATACGAAACCATTCAATCACCTGGGAGGTATAAAGGACAGAGACATGCATTGCAGCGGCTAAAGGAATTCAAACTATTTGAATTAAATTCCCTTGAGACATTCTGACAAACTCAATGATTATAAAAGATATTCCCTGACAAAACTTGATGATTCTAGAAGATATTCCTGGCAGAAAAGGCAGAAATTAGTAAAGATCAAGTGACAGTATTAATGGTGCAATCAAGACAGATTTGAAAAAGAATACCTTACTGGATTTTAAATGATTATTTCAACTGTAATCCACCGACTTTAAAGCGCGTAAGGGCAAAGATATTCAAACCAACACAGGCATTAATAGTTGTAGTTGGTAGATGAGATCTCCAGCCGTGCCATATAGATATATAGATATCAGACGATTGTAAATTTATGTAGCAGGGAAAAATGGTATTTGGGTAAAGGTTAAAAGCGGTCGCAAGATACTCCTGACCCGTGCTATCTCAATGTATCAACAAATTGAACCGCCCACGGGATAAAGAAAGAATAGTCTTAGGTATTTGCTACTCAAAGCGCCAAAATTAGATCTGGAGACTTGGGAATATGGAAGCGAAACAAAACCTGCCGAAGTTGTGTAACCAGGGAACAGGCGAAGTTAGAACAGTATGAGCCCACGACAAAATGGAAGCATAGACAATGCGTCTTGGCTTATTCTAATAGTCTATAAGCATAGACAAAGCGGCGTGGACTATTCTTTGGCAAAGATGTAACAACAGACAAGGTGTGCGAATCTTTTGGCAGGTGCGTGACAGAACTCTATACCTCCATTTACTATTCTTCATGGCTTTGAAGACTTCAACAAGAAATAGCAAGGACGGTTATTGAAGCGAACTATGTGACAGTTTTCAGATAAAAGTTGTGCTCAACAATCATTCCCGCGTCTTCTCTGCACAATTCTTTCCCGTGTCCTCTCTTCCTAATCACTTGAGAGGCAATCTCAGATTAAGAAGCTTTGTCAATGCAATGTTCAAATAAATGCAAATGCCAAGTGTAAAGCCGAGTTCTCCAGCTTTGTCAGTGTCTTTATTGTCTGTGCCCAACATTAGCAGCTTAAAATGGGTTATGGATATTTATGAAAGGCATAAAACACAGAGTGATTTTGTTAGATGCAATAATTAGAAATGCTTTGAAAGATATGTAAACAAAAAGGATGAGGCACGTAGATTCAGACAGAATGCTTCCAAGAGATGCAGTCTCATAGAATAGGAACGTTGACCACTTTAGCGGAATGTAACTGGCAAGTATAAAGATGAATTCCTTAGCCTATGCCAGCATCGACCCAGCCTGTGCCAAAACAGAAGCATAAAACAACACAGAAAATGTTTTGATGAATGCGGAATAGGCGTTGAATGAGAAGGTTGTGAATATTTCGAAAGCAACATTTACTTCAACTGCAAAGTTTCCCCCAAACTAGCGATAAAAGGAATGGATATTTTAATAGCTTTCGCCTTTAAAATGAAAAGGGTTTTCATTGCAGTATGTACCACGCGGTGGAGCAACCACAAAACTAGTGGTAAAAGAAATGTGCATGACTTTGGAAAGAAAATACCATCAGAAAAGCTTTAAAAAATGGATGAGTGAAAGAAACCACGTGGGCACATAATTCTTCAACAATGATTCTCAGTTGCTAAATATATTCCCAGATGTTGCCACTTTGTGCCTTTATATTACTATGACTTCTTATGACTCAATATCCTCAGATCCATGATTGCAGATTGCAAGAAGTGTTGTGCCCAGAACAGTCACCCTCTAACTACTAAAACTCACAGCTTGGTTCTAATATTCCTTCTCTGCTTCACAAATGAAAAACTTTAATGATTTAATCCCGCATGTATTATCACCAATCAAATGTTCCAAACTGATGAATATGCAGTAAATTAAGAACCATGATTCACTTGTAGTTTCTACTTCCAAATTGACAAATATGAACCATAAATATGTTGTGATCTCAGTCTGAAAATACCATGATTTCTGTTAGCCTATTCTAGCCATCAATAAGCAACTCAAACAAACAGAATAAAGACAATACAATTATATCCTTTGTGAAGACTTCAAACTTGTGTTCATCAATAAACTAATTAACTAAAGCACAAACAAAGTCTTGTCCCTGTTACTCTACGTCCATAAACATAAAGCAGATTTGCCAAGTAATATGTCAAGATGAAGGCCCTCCTTCTAGCGCCAAATGTGGATGCTAAAATCTGCAATATGGTTAGTTTAAAACACCATTTTAACATCCCTATGAAATAATGAAACACATCAATCATGCAATAAAAATGGAACAATAGAAACTAAAGAATGCATATGAAAGACATGATCCAACTCTATCTCATAGTGGATTGGTGTCACATGTGCTAGTGACCCTTTCCCAATCCTTGATCAATAAGCTTAAGATGATGAAATTGCTATAGATGATGGAGATGATGGACAAGATCTAATCTCAAATGAAGAGAGTGACCTTGCAAGATTGTGGAGGATTTGCTTGAGGATGAAGCTGCTATTTAAAGATTTTCAAAATGCCAAGTGTTGAAGATGGACCAATGTGGGATTAAGATTCTGCCAATGAGATAAGGACACTTGTCATCATGTGATTAGTTGATGTGTGTGCAAGATTTGGGAAGAGTGCCCAAGAGGGGGAAATTTTGAATTCAAATTTGCAATAAATTTTGAGAGGGGGACAAGAAAAACAGCAATAAATGCCATGTTTGACTTGTCATGTTGAGGAAAAATGAGGTTTTAATAAATCAATAAAATTGATTTATTGTGCAAGTGGCTAGATCTAGATAATGCAAGTGGGATGGGATTAGCATTAGATTAGGATTAGATGATGATTATGCTGATTTAATGCTGATTAGATGATTTGACTTCCAAGACTTTGATAATTGATTTATTTAAATCAGAAAATGATGAAATATAATTTAAGATTTGATTTAAATGAAGTCCTGATTTATTTAATTAAATAGATGATACAAGATGAAGGTTGAATGATAATGTTTATTTGATAAATGAGATTATTTAATGAATGGATTAAAAAGGTGATAAATGGATTTAACACAACATCTGGATTAAATTTGATGAATGGGCACGTCAAATCACGAGAATGTAAATTTTGTATACAGTTTCTCATCAAAATTTTGAGGGAAAACACTATTTTGCAACAAATGGAGAAGGGCAATGAAGGTCAATCAAGGAGGGCATGAAGACTTTTGGTGAGATTGTTATTTTTTTATGCATTTTTACTCCATTGTACTTCATTGTTTAGCTATGGTTTTGTTTATGCATTTGATTTCATGCTAACCTGACTTTTTTCCTTAGTTACATTAGTGAACCCGATACCAAAAAGACATTTTTTTGTAGATTTTTGTATGAATTTTTCATCATTTGTTGTAGGTACAGGTATGGAACACCACAATCACAACTTTCTAAGCTGAATTTGATGCATCATGATGCATCTGCATTCTGGAACAATGCATTCATAGTCCTGAGCTGCATTTGACAACTGAACGATGCATTCACCCTATTGCAATGCATCTGCTAGCTCGAACGATGCATCTGTTGTTGCAATGCAACTGACAGACAAAATGACACATTTTCCTGGTAAAGGTTAACTTTCAGTTTTTTATTGTATTTTCCATATTTCTCTTTTCAGTTTAGTAAATTAGGGCTTTTTGGGTTACTAATCTATTGTTGGCAGCATCTGGAAAGCTGGAAGGAGATGCTAACCTTTGTTTGTTGATGATTTTATAACTCTTTTTACAATCCTAAAGCAAACAAAAAGAAAATCACAAACAAATTGTATTTACATTTCATGGTTTAAAATGAACATGCATTCACTCATGGGATTAAAATAAACACAAATTTCATTGAAACTCATCAAGGATAAAATTTACTTGCATCCTCATAGCATTGGCTTAAAAAGAACTTTGCTTGTCTAACAATAAGTTGGGTTAAAATGAATAAGTGTTTGATGTGTCTTTTGGTGGAGTGATAACTTCTTAATGGGTATGCAATTCTCATGTGCCTTGTTGCCATCTAGAGAAACAAAAACACTTAGGGGATGCTGCTTTACCACCCACATATTTCAATTCGGGTATTAAAATGAACAATATTTTCTTCACTTTTGTGTAACCCCAATTCAATAATAAGAGTATCCTCTACCCTTGCGCACTTGTGCAATCCTGGGTGTAAGAGAAATTTTTATTGACTCTAGGAATTAGGAATTCCTTGGTGGGAAAAAGTACTCACCCCAAGGCGACTCAACCCCGCAATGAAGCTAAAGCCAAGCTACTCCCGAACGATATACAAATGTGAATGCTAATGGAAAACTTAACATTATAGGTGCAGATTTGTTAAGTAGACAAGTTAATCTCTCCTCACGCATAACCACTTGAATGGGTTCCCTAACCAAAAACCATTTGTGTAGTGGCCAAAATCCTTTTCTATTCACTGGTGCAGCAACGGTCATTGCCAAGCCATCCCACGTTCTCACAGTTCTTAGTAGAGATGAGAGTTTTTCATGGGAGATTCATGAGAACTTGAAGCTTGGTTGACCCGAGAAGTGAGTGTCATGTAAGGGGGAGCTAGTGTGGCCAAGGCTCTAAGTCATCCACTAAGAATAAGTGCGGCTAGAGAAATCCAAGTGGGAATCTAGTGGATATAGTCCTTGCCATCCCTAGGATTTGTGATTCTCTTCAATGTGCTTGTTTCAAACAAATCAAGAAAAAATCATGTATTTTCCAAGTGTTTTTTGATTCAATGAACACATAAAACACCTTTTGCAAATCTAGAAAGTCACATTCAAACAAAAACAACTTCAAAAATTTGTCAAAATTGCAAGAAAACCAAACCTTGTTCAAATTGCAACGCAATTGCTACCTTAAATGACACATTTGCTTTTGTGCAACACAATTGCTGCCTTAAACAACACATTTTCTTTTTTGTAACGTAATTGCTACCTTAAACAACACATTTTTTTTTTGCAACACAATTGCTGCCTTAAACAACACATTTTCTTTTTTGCAACACAATTGTTGCCTTAAACAATGCATTTTCTTTTTTTGTAATGCAATTGTTGCCTTAAACAATGCATTTTCTTTTTTTCAATGCAATTTCTACTTAAAACAATGCATATGCCTTATTTCAACACAATTGACTATCATAAACCGAAACTACCTACCACCCAAAAAAACAACACAGTTTAGGTTGCATACCTTAGGCTTAAGTCATACCTTTGCATTTTCATTCTCTAGACTTCACTATCATGTCTTCAATTCACCTTGATATGCTTTCTATTCAAGTTGAATACCAGTTACTCCGTAATGGTCAATACCAACAAATTGTAGACTTCAAAAGACAATTCATCCAATCCAAATACCAATGCCCTTCCTACCAACAATCCATAAGTCCTAATCATTCAACCATCTACCCTCACTATCAAGACTCACTTAACACAATCCATACCATTTATACACAACAAACATCCATTTATCACCCTTATCCTAACTTTGACAAGGGAAATAAAACATCCACTAACCCCTTCCAATTCTCCATGTCCTATCCTAGTCCTTCATCCACTAACCTCTTCCAAGTCTCCATGTCCTATCCTAGTCCTTCATCCACTAATCCTTTCCAAACCACTCCATCCCAACATACATTTAGTCATGCAAATTATATCCTTGTCCAAAGTCACATTCCATTGCTTAAATTTGAGGATATATGTCAAGATGAAACCCCAAGGCATGACATCATAACTTCACCTTCATGTCAAGATCAAGGTAGTCCATCCCATGACCCCATCCTTAAATCCATTTAATAAGTCCTTATATATAATCATAGCATTCAAACTACACCTATCCTTGACAAATATTCCATTCCCAATCATGTCACCCAAGACAATCCCATCTTTGACCAAGACACTACCATTGATCAAGAAACCCAAAACAATCCGCTCATCAACCTTTATGTCATTCATGATCAAGAATCTGAGGTTGATCCTACCCAAACTCTAAACACATTTGTTTCCCAAAATGTGACACTTTCCTCCATGGGACACATAGATGATCTCCCTCTAGAACAAGAGTCTTCTACTATGGAAATATTTGTAAATGATCAAGCTATAGTTGAATTCACTGGACTCTATGACATTGACCCTAAATATGGTTTCGAAATCAACTTGGAAGTGCCAATAGAATCATCTGAATTGGACATCTCACAAAATTAGACCAAAGATATCAATCAACATGTCCACGAAGCAACATCTTATCAAATAGGATCATCTATCTTTGTAAGAGTAGCCTTTCTTGCAGATGAGAAAATTCTGAGCAATGATCTCCACATACACTATGATCGGATTGCATCTTGCTTCCAAAATGAAAAATACCCCATCGC
Organism: Sequoia sempervirens; assembly: GCA_007258455.2. Classification (NCBI taxonomy): domain Eukaryota; kingdom Viridiplantae; phylum Streptophyta; class Pinopsida; order Cupressales; family Cupressaceae; genus Sequoia; species Sequoia sempervirens. Next base: position 9,831 of record VDFB02095470.1, on the reverse strand, counting down.
AAACTGAATATGTCAAAGCATGTCATATCAAGGAAGAGGACTAGGCATACATGAGCAAGGAATTTGGGAACCAATACAATTTTATGAAAATCCTAGACATCAAGGTCTTGGCTATTCCTCAGTCGAAGAATCTAATGATGTTAGTGGTACCTCCTCGATATTGTGGGCAACTTTATCTAATACAAACATTAAAATGGGGGTCATGAGTAGTCCTTGTCAGTAATTTCTTTCCAACACTCCTTCCATCCACACCATAAATCGTCATTCCCAATAGCTTAAACCTTCCCCTTGGAACCAATTAAAAGAAAATTCTTGCAAATTAAAAGTTCAAAATAAAATGTCAAAGGCCATTGAATCAAACAAAAATCCAAGTGGAAAAATGAAGTTAAAATGGATCCCAAAGAAGAATGGATCAAGTAAAGAAAATATTCCAAATCCAAAAGTCAATCAAAATGTGGAGCCACAAGAAAAAAGGACTTCCACATATAATAAATGTCCATCTCCTTCAAAATGGTCATCAAGCAAGGCATCTAAAAGTGTTGGTTCCAAATGCTATCCTAATCAAAATTACAAACTCCCCCATCCAATATCCCAAGCTTGAAAAATAAAAAGTGATTCATCCAAACATCCAAATAGTCCTTCTACATCTACCATCATCCATCATAATCCTACCTCTAGCTTAAAGTCTAAAAATCCTACATCACAAATCCATCACATCTTGGCAGCAACTCTTTATTATAAGGACTCTCATGGCACTCTATCGTGATGTGCATATTCTGATAAGGCCAACTCTAGTATAAAAAGGATCACAATGACATCAATCAATTGTATGCAAGCACTATGATCCTGACAAGGCAACTGCTTCATAAAGGTCATTATTGGCATATCATGGAACTAGTCTCTACATCAACATTGTCAACAATTTCATAACAATCAGTGAGTATCCAAGACATCTCGCCCATATAAAAATACCAAAAAAAAAAGATTTTTTTTGAAAAAAACAAAACAAAAAAAATAAAAAAAGTCAAGAAAATAGTAAAGAGAAAAATTTTGTCCAATAGTGAAAACCATTTTTATGTCACTTTGGATAAGTAACATGATGAAAACCTAGCAAGTAACGTGATGAAAACCTGGCAAACAAGTGTCATGTGTAAGAGAAATTATCTATGTGGAATTTTACACTTGTGGGCAAGTTGTCTCATCTCCCATGCCTTCCTCATGACATTTCCATCTATCCATCTAAGCCCTGGCATTTCCATCCCTTTTTCCCACCTAATTTTATCTTGATAAGGACTGAGGTACAAATATAAATCATGCTTTGGGAAAACTCTTGACATGTCTATCCTTTGGTCACATACTATTCATGAAACATCATGTCATTGCCTTCATAGCATTATCTAGACCCATATATTCGATAAAACTAATTATTCCTATGTGACATAGTCCTTGAAGATCATATGAAAATTCCTCTAATCTCATGTCTTATCTTTTACCAAGGCCACCTATCATCCTTTCATGTCTGTCGCCTATCTTGGTTTTCTCTTGTCAAACGGTCTAAGGATACTCCATCATCCCATTTAGTCCTAAAAAGACATCATTCCAAATGCAATGAGTCTAATCCATACAATCTTGCTATGCATCCTAGCACATCATCCAAAATGTTCCCTGGCTTTGTTCCTAGCCCTGTTACAAACCTCGACCCTTTGGTCGCATTATCATCATCCTAGTATTGTTTTGGGATGTTTCTTTCCCACGTCAAACAACGTCATCATCATCATCACCTATCGATTGGCATTCAACTTGATTAGGGGCATAATCATGTTTTTCCTTGGATTCTTGTGTGTGGGCATCATTCACATGCATTTGTCTCAATCCTCTTAAAACATTTCAAAATCCAAGAAAAAATCATAAAACGAAAAAATCCAAAAACATCATAAAACTTCAAAAAAGACAAAAACATCAAATATCGACAAAATCCAAGAAAAAAATCAAAAAATGTCAAAAATATAAAAAAATCCAAATATCCAAAAAACACAAAAACATCCAAATAATTCTCAAAAATCCAAAAAACAGAGTCACAATCAGTCAAATTCTAGTCATAATTAGCATGGTCAAACTACACGGTCTTTGCGCATATGCTATGTAGGCAAGGCCATTTGTCGATGTGCCCCTAAGGCCATCCTAGGTCAATCCTTTAGGATTTGTCATGTTGGTCAAATAAGTCATACATAGACACCCTCAAACACAAGACATTTATCGAAACATCAACATTCAAATCATGAACCAACAAACAACATAGTCCAATCAGTCATCAACTCACAAATAAGTCAAATTGCCAAAGCAATGTTAACCTAGTCACTTTATGGTCCCCTTCAAGATGCATCCTTCTTGGAGTTGGACCTCATAAAAATGTCATTTTACCTTTCAGGATGTGTCCTTCCTGACGATAGGCACCATCAACACCGTCAAATTTTCAAATTGTCAAAACTATCAGACTATCAAATTATCAAATGGTCAAATTGTCAAGCAATCCACCTTTGACAAACAAATATTGACAAACACATTGAATGCCTGTTAATTTTTCTGGTCTATTTTGTCTTATCTTTTCATTGCTTTGTCTCTTGGTCATGTTACTAGCTACCTTGAGGATATCCCATGAAGGATTTAGAGGTGAGATGATGTCTCATGACCTATTTTTCCTTGATTGTTGTCTTTGGTGTGTCTTGACAAAAAGACTAGGGCAACTTAGCCCTTAGTATTAGTTAGGACATTCCTTGTCTGTGACTGTCTATTTTTTGCAAGTGGATGACCTTTCACACCTTGGTTTATGCCATATCATGGTGTTTGTTTTCCATTTGTCACATTTTACCACACAATGATGATTATGCAACACCTATTTGTACTTTGGAAAAAATATTGAAGGATTCCTTTTTCATCCTAACATACATGTCTTTGGTGTTAACATTTCTTCTATTCCTTCATCCTGTAGTCTTCTCATCCATTTTCAAGAGCATACCCATGTTCTCTAGACCCTCCTGTCCTCCCGAGGGGGCATACCGCTACCTCCTTGTCATTCTTCCTCATCTTATTTTTCACTAGGGCATATTTTTGACTTGTTTTCTTTGTCACAATGTGATAAACTGCATTATGACAAAGAGGGGAAAAATGTAGACACATAAAAATGGCCTAGACCCGCAAACCACATTTTTCTATGTCAAACATCCTCCTCACATAATTAAATTATTTAATTATGCACTAATATCAAATTCCTAACTGTTTCCTCCTAATTATTTAAATAAATAAACTTCATTTATTTATTTAAATACATCACTAATTTCCTATGTCTCTCTAAAATTAAATAATTTATTTAATTATTATTCACTTTGTACTTTCCTCTACAACTAAATAACTCTCAATAATTATTTAATTGTTCTTTTTTCTTTTCCTCCAAATTTAAATAAAATTACTTATTAAAATTTCCCACTTTCTATTTTCCCACCAAGTAAATAATTTAAAATCGTTATTTACCATCACATGACCTCACCACTTTTGAATTAAATTAATTTTTAATTCAAAAGGTCAACTCGGCCTCTTAAATCAAATAATTTTAAAGTATTATTTGACTTTGTAGCAACCTCTTTTTTAGCCCTTCATTTCAAATTTTACCCTGATGTTGCCCTAACCCTAATTATTGGTTGTCACATTTAATTCCAACCTTTGATCATAGGGCATTTCTCAATTTCTAATCTTGGCCATTCATCTAAAATTGGCTTTCCTATAAAAAGGAAATTTTTACCTCATTTTTCATACTTCGCACACTTCATGATTTGATATTTTTATGCTTCAGACTTTAGGCTTGCTTCATACTTGCATACTTGCAAATTGCAGCAATTGTACAATCCTTCAATATTTGCTTAGGGCTTGTCATAGGTCATAGTTGCTCATCAAAAATCTAAGGGAAAAAACTATTTTTCAGCAAATGGAGAAGGGAAATGAAGGTCAATCAAGGAGGGCATGAAGACTTTTGGTGAGATTGTTCTTTGTTTTATGCATTTTTACTCCATTGTACTTCATTGTTTAGCTAGGGTTATGTTTATGCATTTGATTTCATGCTAACTTGACTTTTTTCCTTAGTTACAAGTACTATACTTAATCTTCAAAGAATCCTGGAAACATCCTTGATGTAAACTTGGCCAACAGGCATCTTGGTGACACAAAAAAATAGAAAAATTAAAAAATAGTCAAGATAAATAATCTGTCCAATAGTGAAAACCACTTTGGTGGTGCTTTGGGAAAGTACCATGGTGAAAACCTAGAAAACATGTGCCATGTGTAGTCAGTGTTTCTCCATCATCTACTATCATTCTATCTAATTGTCCCACTTCCATGCATGATCCCTCATGTATATTTCCTTCTATAATAAACTTTTCCTTTCCCATTCGTTCATAATAACACTTAGTCATGAATCCTTCTCATGTTTGGAGAATCATTGATGTTTAGCATCTTTCGCTTCCCATATCCATTCCCAATAAACTTCACACATCTCTTTTGTCCATAATAAGCTAGTCCTATACCTGAATAGGGGAAATTCCTTGACTTACATCTCACAAGGGATCCTAAACATGATTTAGCAATAAGAAAACTTCAAAAATCAAAAAAATCAAAAAAATTCAAAAATCTATTTTTTTTATATAACTCCAAAAATCCAAAAAGAATTAGAAAACATCAAAACTCTAAAAAAGAGAGTTTGTATTAGTCTAATTGGTTGAAATAAATCATCTCAGCAACTTCACATAGGTAAGTCCATCATCGATGAGCCCTCGAGGCTTAGGTTAGTCCCTTAGGTTTGTCATAATAAGTTGTCAGTCCATCCACATCCACATTTCATAATAAACTTTCCATGGTGAAGGTCAATGAAACTACATTGTCTCTACACTTTACATAGGCAAGGTCATCTTCGATGAGCCCCCAAGGAATTAGTTCAATCCCTTAGGGTTTTTCATAACATCTCCATCTATCACAATCACGATCTCATAATAAATTGTCCCTTGCTAAGGTCGACACTTTGATAAGACACAAACAAGTTATCCTACAAATAACTAAGCTCACCAAATTTTGAAACAATAGATCAAACTACCCAACTAACCTCCAATCCAAATAAGATCAATTTCCTAAGAACATTGAACAATCCTTATAAGCTATTAAATAGTAAATTATATATAATGTTGCATTGTTCAGATCCCCGGTCTTATACAACATGCTACATTTTTGAAACTAGACTTTATCCACCGATCATATCACCATTCTTATATAGGTTGTTGCACTCTTGAAACAACACTTGACATCTTATACAAGGTGTATCATTCCTAGACCAGACACTATCCTATCATCTATCTTATACAAGATGTTGCATTATCGGGATCCCTGGTCTTATACGATATTTCTTATAGAATTTGATCATACAATTTGGGAAAAGATCTAAATGGTTGTTGACTCATTGGTCCAGTTAGTCTTATATTTTTATCTGATTTATCCTTGGTCATGTTACTATGTACCTTGAGGAATTCCACAAGTATTGAGAGGAGAAACGATGGATCATTACCTTTTTCTCTTTGATTTATGTTTGTGGTTTATCTTGGCAATATGATTGGGGCAACTAGGTTCCTTGTGTGCTCAATTTTCCATATGGAATAATCAAATCATCCTATGCAAGTTAAAGGTCATCTAATTCTTTCTTGCATCAAGATTAGCATGCTTTGTGGTCATTTCCTCACATATTCTGATAAGGTCCTATGGTTACTAGTTTGCATCATGGTACTCCTTGTCTATCATGTGTTTTTTCGTAAATGATAGCATATTACACCTTGGTCTATGTCATATCTTGGTGTTTTGTATTCATTTCCATAATAAATGTCCTTTTATGATAATCATGCAATAAAATAAAATCTTGATCATTTAGTAGTAGGATCTCAAGATAACAATCCTGATTCATCCATTCCATTTCTCCTTTTCATCTTTGCTAACTTTGTTTTGCACTAACATCACATCCATTCACCCTTGCAGTCATCTTGATGGTGAGTTGTGACACACATAAAGAAATTCATTAGTAGTATCACCCTACATCTACAATCATGTTAGGTCATCATAGGTATCATCATCATATACATGGTTTATTCATCCATATTGCATCACAAAAGAACCAAGAAGAAACATATATCTATATAAGCATCACACAAAAGCATGTCATCAACATATAGTATCATCCTGCATGTCCATGGCATCACATCATGTGCATCCATCCAATATGTAATAGCATACATAAGCATAAAATAGAATCAGGTGCATCCATCCATACATCATTAAGTATAAAACATACATCATATATCCATAATGAACATCATATAGGAAACATCACATAGTCATAAAGTGTGTATCAAAAAATTGCATCACATAAATCCATCAAATAGAAAAACATAAGCATAGAGTCATACACATCATGTAGTCATCGTCAAAATCATGGATCTCATATATATACCAAAAAATTATGTGTCACATTACAATATCATGATGTATGCCAAAAATGGAGTTCACAGACTCAATAAAAAAAAAAGTGTCTAAATGCATATAAAAATAGGCCTAGCCTATAATTCCTTTGACACCAAAGGGATTTGGTGCTCTATCATCCCTATGATTTGATCTTGATGGACTATTGTATGGCCCTAATCTCCTTTATGATACTATTGCACTACTTTGAACCCTACGTGAATGTGAACTGGTTTAGATATGACTCTAAAAGCTCAGTGCTCTCTGGCACTGGTAGTGCCCACTCATATAAGTCTCTATAATACTGAGCCTCCCTACTTGCTTGATACATGGTCTATGAAAATGCAAAAAATGGCCCACTCATTATGGAAATGAAATATATAGATTGTTTCTCAACCCTCTATTCCCTAATAACCTCCATATCCCTCTTAGTTGTGAGTGTTTGTACCTATCCCTATAAACTAGGTATCTGTGCTACCTGAGCATGTAGCATTTGGACCTATTCCTATAATGCCTTTATATATTCCTAGGTAAATTTCCCTACATCCTTTTCCTCCTCTTCAAACACATCCATAATCACATCCCTAATGGAATAATCACATCCCTAATGGAAAAATCATGCAAGCCCTCCTCCTCAATAGCGAAATACCTAGCCGTGTCCTCTATTATTGCATCCTCCTCCTTTACCTCTTCCATTACAAACTCACAAATCACTATCTCCTCACCCACATCTCCCATAAAATCCTCTACCCTCACCTCCTCCATCTCCACTTTCATTTTCTCCACTTCCTCATGGGTGGGTGGCATCCTCTGATGTATCCTCTATACTCATTGTGGTGGTAATCCTGCCCTCCCTCGCTGACCCATATCATTTCTCCCTATGCCATCCTACTCTCTCCTTTTTCCCCTCTCCCTCCATCACCATCACCATCATCTCCATCTCCATACCCATCACCACCATCTTGTCGACCTCCCCTCCCTCATCCTCTACCTTGTAGTCTCCCCCATGGTCCTTTTCCCATCATCTCCACTAGTGATGGCTAGTCTGGGTTTTTAAATAGTATCGGTCTATGTGCAACCCACCAAGTTTCATACTCTAGATTCATCCTTACATTGGCCACATCGGCCACTATGCCCCATTCAATAGGATGCAACATTCCAATCTCCTACATAGCTACTCGAAGACTAACCATAGGATCCCATTATGGGACCTCTCACGCTAATTGTGCATACTCTGCTATGCAACTGTAACTCTTTACCACTTTCCAAACTATCATAGGACCTTCTTTTGCAAGTTTCCTCAATGATATGTTGCATCAATACTATCTAACCAATTAAATATCTAGTATGACATCAATAAGGAAGGTGCTTAGCATCATCATCCCACAAAACACAATCCTTGTAGGGCCTCCATATGAATCCATCTAGCAAGTCAATCCCATGCCTCCAATATCCAACATATCCAACCCGAATTTGTGTAACTATATCTCCATAAATATAGACATATGGAAAGCTTGAGGCCAATTACCTATCAACCAGTGGTCAAAATATAACAATGTGCTCCCATGACCATACCATGAGTAGGTTAGTCTCACAACTGATGGATTGTCCATCCCTGTATGCTACATCATGTAGCTGGAAATACAGCATAGCCAAAAGACAGGGTCCTCAAGCGTAAACAATGGATCTCTCCATCATCCCCTCCAACATACCCCCCTACCCCACTAGAAATTTGTGGTCGTGTCTATCTAGGATGACCACTCCCCTAATCACTATACATAGCACTATAATAATCCTATGGTATCTATCTGCTAGGGTGTCCCATCAAATCTTGTAGTCCTTGATCCCTAGCTCCACCAAGTCATTAGTATCAAACACCCATTGCATTTCTACAAATCATCGACCCGTGTCATAAACTAATTGCTCCCCATGAATAGGAAGTTGCAAGATCATCCACATGTCCTCTAATGTCATTCTTGCCTCACCAGTTGGTAGGTGGAAAAAACTCATCTCCGAGTGTCACCTATTTGCAAGTATCATCAACAAGCCCCTATTAGCTGACATAATAGGCATAAAGGTCACATAGTATAATCCCAAAGAAGTCAATGCCTCCTTCTCCTCCACCAAGAGGTGATATTGCAATGTAAAGGATGTAAATTGGCTCTCACATATATATAGATGCAAGTCTCACCCACATCCACAAAAAGTGCATCATGTGAATCACAATGCCTAAATTATCCTATTTGACCTATTGAATTTTAAAAGAAAATTCAAAGTTTTCTCAAATTAGCCTATCAGTCAATTGTATCACACTATCAATCATATACATCACACTCTACAATTGTGTTGCATTTTCACACTTCTGTCACTTTGTCGTGCATTTGTGGTGCAATTTTTTAGTTGCATCATTCTACCCTACATTTGTGTCAAGTTGATGCAGGAGCATCTAGGTCCACATGTAATCCTGTGTCACCCCCCAAAAAAACAACATGGATGTGAACTTGAAAGTGGAAAATACATTCGATATCAAGTCACAAAATTTCGAAGAGCTCATATTATTATGTTGCAGGGTTCACCATGTTGCCATATCACAAGTAATGGTTTGCATCTTGATGATTTTGAAATTTCCTCATTGGTTTTTCTTTATGAATTCAAATTAAAAGATAAGTAGTTTTGAAATTTTGGAATGCAATAAAGAATATGTATTGAAATAAAATAAAGGGGAAAATTTTAAAAGAGCAGTAGTAATAAGAGATACAGGGTGTTTGAAGGGACATATTCCACATAGTGAGAAATCAAAAAGCAGATGCAAGGATATCAAAGGTCAGAGTTAAAGGTTGGAATTTCAAATAACAAATTGGAATATGTATAGGTAAAGGGGTCAAATAAAAACTAATGCCACATCAAGTGGGTTATAAATTGAATGTAAATGTTCATATGAAACAGTGTTTGGATGAGGGAGAACCCATGCCATGACTCAAGGCTGATTGACAATTTAATTTTTCGGATAATGTAGATGAGTCATGGCGGGTGGATGAAGGTATCATTTAAAATTAAAATATATAGAAACCAAAGTCATTAGCAGGCCACACATGGGAAGAAGGGAATATATTCCAAAAATAATATGAAGTGTAAGGAGTAGAGGGGTGCACTAGATAAGGAGAACTTTGCAGCTGTGGAAGAAACTTGAATCAGGTATGGGGAAGAAGTGATAAAATTCAAATACTATAGATAATGAAGATTCAATGTATGAACAAGAAAGAATAGGCATGATTGGATGAGAAGAGG